>VCCN01004868.1:650772-663504 GCA_006491835.1 Architeuthis dux
CACACACACACACACACACACGTTTTCCATAATTCAAAATCAGATTTTTATTTTCAAACCACGCGCGCTCACACACACACCAATTTGAAAAATCAGATGTTTATCTTTAACACCCACAGAATGTTGCAAAGGTGCTCTCCCCCAATACGACCTTTTTTAAGATAAAGCTCCAGACCTCTAGCTGCGACGTTACCCGCTCTAACCACTAAGCTCCACGACCCAAGTACTTGCGCACGTATATACAAGATCTCTGGAGCATTGTTAAAAATCAATATTGGATTCGTCTCGATAAAAGATCTTTGAGATTCTTGAAGCATTTTTGTTTCACTTAAGGCATCTTATTTCTGGCGTACAATGTCTCTATTCTCCTCGGCACATATTAATTTTCAGTTGAAGATACAAGTTATAAATATCGCCGTGGCAGTAAAGAACAAGAATATAATGTGCATAAAAATCCCGTTGTTAATAATAGATGGCAAAAATCGCGAAACTAGTCACGGCACCGTAGACTCCCTTTATTACTGCATCCTCCGGGAGTGCCGTTATAATTAACGTCGATTAAAAAAAAATACGGCAAGCAAATTAAAAAATACGGCAAGCAAATTATTTACTTTTTAATTTGCTCTGGAAAAGGTATAATCTCCGACAAGTCTCGCGAGAATATAATACAAACGTGCCGTTAGAACGACTGTCAGTAGATAGTGCCATTACAACGAGCGTTTACTGTATATTACTTCAGTTAGTGTTGCCGATTTAGCGCGTTTCGCTCTAGATTGTTTTGGCAGTGCAAAAAGCGCTAAATTAGCTTGTTTTGGACTTTTATAGCAATTGTTTGGCTATTTTCGACGATTTTAGTGTCTTTTTGGTTATCTTCTTTGAAATTTAGCGCTCTTTGGCAGTCAAACTAGCGAGGAAATATTTTTTTGAGGCAACACTGACTTCAGTTATGGAATTGAACTTCGTCTGAATAGCAGTTTTGAAATGTCACAGAGTTTAAGTTGTTTTACATTCTTAGATGAATTAGTTTAATTATTAATTTTAGATTAGATTTGTTCATCTTATTTTCTTATTAAATTACTAATTTTGACTACTTTTTTACCTTCATCTTTAATTTTTAGTTGCTTTATATCAAAACTTTAAAGGTGTAAAATCAGCTTCTGTTCAAACCATGGAGGCCCGTGGCCGAATGGTTAAAGGCAGCCAGGCGTATACTGCACTTTCGATTCTCGCCGTGGGCTTACTCTTTATTTCTGATGTTTATTCGTTGCCGTAGGATTACGGTCCGAGAATGTTGATAAAAGATTAAGATGAAGTTTAAAAACTAGTCAAAATTAATAAGTTACAATACTTTATCCAATAATTAGAATAAATTAAATATCGTTATTTTTTTTTATTTTGTTTTGTTTACCTCCGCCAACGAAGTTGGAAGAGGTATATACAGGCACTCATGTTTTTATTTTGTCTATACAATATCTCAAAGTTCTGTTTGAATTTCAATGACAATTTGTGGCGGGTCGGCCATGTGCTAAGGGAGAATTGATTACATTTCGGGCCGGATCCCAGATTTGTTTTTCTCGATTGAAATATATTTTTCATATAAGACAATAGTCCAAAATATGGAAAATCGAAACACTGTTATCTCCCCCTGAATAGTAGCTATATATGAACTGCTTTTCATTCAGATTTTAGTTAGTGCCTGGTGTTGACAGAGGTATGTGCGTTTTTGAGTGCTTTCTAGCCGCTTTTTTCCCACAGTGGTTTAGGTCGTATACTCTCCGATCGTTAAAGTAAGCAGGATGAAATTGGAATAAAGATATAGCTTCCCACGAGATTTGAACTCTAATTTCATATGCCGGGGACTCGTCTTACATAGATGACGCTTGAATCAACTCGGCCACGGAAGCCTAATTGTTAGACAGGGCTCAAAGCTATTAGCCATTTCCCACCTCCTCCTTACGATTCTTCACGCCACACTGATAGTTTATCTAGCACAGTGGTTCCCAACCGGGGTTGGGGGGGGGGGTTCACAAGAGGGGAATAAGGCTATTAGGTAAAAATAAAAGTCCAGGGTTTTCAGCACTTCTATCTAGCAAGTCAAAGGCTCGAAATAAGCTCAAAGTTAAGAATGATTGAAGATGTGCTCTCTCGCAAAGAGACCCACAAATCAAAGGACTAGTAGCAAAAACAAGAACAGATCACATTGATGTGCATATCAGTTACGATAGAATTCTTTTTTTCTTTTTTTTTTCTCTTTTTTTTCTCTTTTTGGTAATAAATTGGAATTTCAAACGTATTCCTAATTATTTTCGCTTGCTTTCTTTGAGTAACAAATACACAGCAGCTGTACAATTATAATATTAATTTCATACTGTCGACATAAGAGAGCCGCGTTGTATTCGTGCCTAAAATACGAACGTGAGAATGGAGAGGCCAACAAAATGTAGGATAAAAAGACTCTTGCCTACCATCTGACCTTCGTTAGCTCAGTCGGTAGAGCAGCACCGCGTATAGGTGGCTTCCAAGGTGGACGCGGGTTCGGTCCCCGTGTGGATCTGTATAATTATACGTAAAATACAGTTATTTGAAATTATTCTTTGTTTCCATTGTATGCGCCAGCTTAGTGATCCTTGCAAGTTTGAAGTCTGGTCGAGACCAGGACTTTATTCTTACAAGAGTTTATGACCACTCACCTGGCAGGATGCCAGTCCACCGAAGGGATACCTCCACCCTAATCATACAGCTTAGAGTGTGCTCAATTAGCTGCTGAGTGCACGGGGAAATTTGTCCTAATGAAGAGTTTTCCACACTCTTCGCTCATAGACGTGCTAACCATTACACAATCCGAGCGGACAAAAAGACGATAAGTAAAGACCCTTTTCGATGGAATTGCACAGAGGATCGATAGGTCTTCTCGGTAATTCGCAATAAGATCACGCGTTTACGACCAAAACAATGATACTGAAACTTTATATTTTCCCAACCGTCTCGTCTTTATTGGGTTTTATTAACTTCGAATTGACTGTGCATCGATTGGAAGTGAAATAAATCTCTAAAAGGTGGCCGATAAAGTTAAGACATTCAAAACAGTTTTTCGGACAAATGAACTCCTTCTTGTTGTTAATGTTGTTTACACGATGTTTCGGTCGATTCATTTATCGGCCTTCTTCAGGTTTAATAGCAAGGACGACCCCCCCGCTAAATCCTTTACCAGTATCAATTCCATCCTCATTAAATACCCCGTTTTTGTGGCCCTGTGCCAGACTAGGCTTAAATAATTAACGACTTCCTGAGTTTTTTTTTTTTTTTTTTTTTTTTTTAAATTTGTTTTTACAATCAGGTTTTGCATTTCGGCAACCAATACAGTTTTTTCTTTTTTTTTTTAATTCTTTTAATTTAAACATCTTTTTAATTACTTTTTAAGATAGAAATGTACAAAAACTGTCAATTAAATAAACACGGAGGCATTAACGTATCTACGAATTTAAGTTAGGTTTCATAAAATGTGAAATCTAAGCGACATTTTACTCGGTGACTAACATAACCGATTTAACCATATACTCTCTCTCTATCTATCTCAACTGTTCTCTCTCTCCCTCCTCACACACTTAGTTTCCCAGGCTTTCAAATCGGGATAACAGTTGGTAGTTTTGGCTCTATAGTGCGCCTCACTTATTTCCAAAAGGACAAATACGTTTTTTGAAATTTAAAACCACTCGCGTCTAGTGTAGACGTTGTTGAAGATTCTGGAATTCTGAAACCGTTTTACATCATTTATATACTGTATATTCCCGGCCCCAAGGACGCACCCATTTTTGATTTATACTTTAACTTCTGGTTTTGATAATTGGGATCGGCGGTGAAGATTTTTCGTTCATTTTCCCGAGTAGTTGTCAATGTAGAACAGAAGTGTGTGTGTGTGTGCGCGAGTACGGCTTGGTTTTTATTAGTTGTTTTTTTTTTTTGTTTTTTTTTTTTCCCCCCTAGGATTTTTCTTATAAATGTCTAGCACCCAGTGAGGATCGAATTCCCTATAGTAATAACCTGCGAGACTAGTTTGGTAACAACTACGCCACGGCGACGCGATTTTATTTACTAAATTTACATTAGTAAATAAATACTTTTTTTAAGGACGGCACTGAGAAGGATGGAAAGTCTTTACTACATGAGCCATCGCACCTGCCCCTTTGTTGTGGTGACGTTAATTTTTGAGGCTGCGGGTACTCGACATTTTTTTGCGACTCTTGAGTCCCTCTGTGTAATCTGTTAAGAATGCGCCAGATATTATTGACAAACTCCAGTCGGAGGCTGGAGTTGACTTTGTTTTTCTACGGTAACAACAACAATAACAATCCTCACTTAATTTAGGGGAATAAACTCTTCACTGTTTGTCTGTCCCGTCACGTTAAACCAAACATATATAAAGAATTAACATTTCCCTACCGTGATTTGGAATCATGACCAAGTGATTGCCAGGTGGCTCTCTTACCAACTGAGCCAAACTGATAAGTCTTACATATTTACGAAAAATATGCTACAAATACGCAATTTCATTCTAATAAATAAATACATTTATATACTAAAAAGTATATTTAAAACATTTTTTTAAATTTATAATATATATACAATACAAAGGTTGCAGTAATCCACTTCAGCCAGAATAGATGTATTTTTTATTTTTTAAATTTTTTTACCCATTACAAAAACGATTGTTATTTATTTAATTCAATAATTAACTTGTCGATACATTTGATACTTTTTGAACACCCTTTAAAACTCTTTCTAAATATTTTGCGTGTTTGAAGCAAAAAAAAAATTGTCATGATGTTCAAAGTTTTCAGCCGATCCGTTCTACGGCCTTCTTTAGGTGCATTATCCAAATGTGTTGCAAAGACATGGAAATCCAGACCTAACAAGGAAAATAAAGGGGGGAAACACCCGACCGAATCCTAGGTTATAAGCATTGCTACATTGGAGAGACAAATCTCTGCTTACCACTATCACATTCAGATAATACATCTGAAGAAGTCCGCAGAATGGATCGGCCGAAACGTTGTTACCAACACAAACGAGTTCAATCGTCCGAACAACTTTCAATATTAATGACCCTTCCCAAAACTCTAATACACAGTATGTCATGATGTTGTTAAAGATAGTATTGCACATACTCTCTCACCCGCTTGCTTGATAGTTATTTGCTTAGCTTAGTTGTGGCTCAAAGCCACAAGTATGGGGCACTCAGTTAGGATCAGACTCACTAGTAATGATCTGCGAGACCAGCTTGTTATCCATTACAACACAGTGAGGCGCTCCACTCGCTTTTTTAATAGATGATCAAATCGATTTTTAGTTAGCGATGTAGGGATCTTGTTTGTTTTTTGTTTTGTTTTTGTTCACTGTACTATTTACAATAAAATAATAGCATTACCCAAAGAAAGTCTTTCGAGCAAGTTGAATCCTCGCCGTGGAGCAGTGGTTAGCCAAATAGTCACGCCAGTGTGTTTGAATATCACTGGGTACCCAAACTTGTGGCCTTGTACCGGGTTTAAAATTCGACTTTTACATGAATAAACATGTAGTGTATTTGCTGTGTTAGTAAACTCTGATTTTTTTCATTCTAAGAGTTGTTCGGACTATTGGTTGCCTTCTCTTTGTTGTTACCACGTTTCGATCGGTCCATTTTACGGGCTTCCTCATGGAAAATGGCGGGCAGTCACTTTCCCCCTGAGTTAGCAAATGAGGAAACAATTTTTTTACCTTTAAACCAGAAATTTACAAAACCAGACGACTGGAGCGTTTCTTGCATGAGCAAAGAAGATAAACAAATCTCAAAGACAATCTTTTGATGAAGTAGGCCCCGGCCTGTATTCAGCCAGGGCCAACTGTAGATAGTCCGATTCCTTGTTTTACTCGGAGTTAACTTAAAAGTACAGGTGGAAGACCATGAAGGTCAGGGCGACCTTTTGGAATTATGATTCTTTACAAAGAATCTCGTCCTGAAAGAATTATTGCAATTAATACATTTAGACTACCGTATTTCACCATGTACAATCCGCCCCTCGCCCGATAGAGCTTCAGTTTCGAAAGAAACCTGCAATATCCCGTGTATGTTTAACTATTAATTATTTTTCTGTAGATAATAATACGCAACTGGATTTTTTAGCACAAAATTTTCGGAAAAAATGTGGATTATACATTGTTTGTTTAGCGGCATATCAACCTTTGATGGGTCATTTAATGCCGAAATCAATTTTAAATTCGCCCAAAATAGTCTTGTGACTTTGGCGAAAGGTTACTTTTCTCGCAATTTTAGTGAAAGGTTTTTTTTTTTTTTTTTTTTTTTTTTTTTAAATAACCTTTCACTAATGTCACAAGACTTTAAAAAAAAAAAATTTTTTTTATTAGTCCTAAGACTTTGGTGAAACAACACGTGGCCCCTGGTTGGGGGATCCTACCCCCTCTGCAGGGGATGCAGGCTCCAGCTGACACAGCACGATTATATACTGTAAAATATATTATTTATCCCTACCTAAATAATCCAGAACTGAACATGTGGAGAATCGACCTAAAGAAATTAAATTACAATTTCGGGATTAAAATCTTAATAGTATTAATTTTATCCACATAAACCCCTAAAAGGGTAAGTCTTTTTGATTTCAAGTTCACACCGCTTGGGGGTTTAAATAAAACATTTTTTTTTTTTTAAATAGGATGATGCACAATAAGTTTGTAGCCTGACACGTAGCAATTAGCTTAATTTTTATGTGAATCTTTCATTATATATAGTTTGATCTATGTGAATAATATTCACCACTGAATTAAGTGCATTCACAAGGATCGGAAGAAGATTGGAAAATGTACCTACCTATTGTTTTTACCAGCTGTCGAGCTTTTATTTCTAACAATAGATAATCCTGCCATTATTTCAATGTCTGGTACTCGTCAAGTACGAGCGAAACACAAATACTTATTTGTGTATGTATTATTTATTCTTATGGCGTCACTCTGGGGATCAAGTGACAGCAAGTCTCCCCAATACTGTAGCCCTCTTTGCAGTATTCTCTCCGATTTAACTAATGCCATTTTTTTTAATAGTTTCAGTTATTATTTATTAATGTTCGACCAGTTTATCTTGCATCTCTTTTCTGTTGCTTTTTATCAGATCACTCAATGTTTTACCTTCTCCGATTGTTAAGGAAGCAACATGAATTGGATCATGGGCATACATGGGGGGGGCAGGCAAACCCCCTCTCCGGATCAGCCTTTCAAGGGGGTTTGAAAGTTTTAACCTTATAGTCGGTAAACGATAATGGTGCAATACAATTGTTTTGTGTAAAAAAAGATTGTATTTGCTGGTGCTTGTGCTATCATGTCACTCCAGGGTCAGGTCATGCGTCTTGGTCAATGGTCAAGTGCACCAACTGTCACCATGATCATACAGTTGTCCGTACTTGCTTACCCTGCCAATGGCGGGTGCAATGCCTATCATGTAACGGGGTTGCCCAGTTATATTCCGAATATGCCCTTTTGCCCTCCCCTCCAAAATGGCAGCAGGCGCCCATGCTTTGGATGAAATTTGAAATCACATTCCTTATCTTTGGAAGCCTGTCTGACATGTACAGTGCCTTACCACTTAGGCCACATAAACCAGCCTGCAGATGTCATTTAAACTTCATACAACGCCCCACATCCTCTGTTTCATTTTCTGCGGTTTCAGTTACCCTCTGACGACCCCAGAAATAAACAATAAAATTGCAAATTAAACTTAAATTTTACTTAATAATGGTCCCAAAGCGCAAGAGTAGTGATGCTGACAATTCGGCCAAAGAACTCGTTAAAATGTTTTCTTTTAAGTTTAAGTTCTTGTCTTGATAAGGAAAGAAAAAAAAATTATATGTATGGGGTTAAGATCTGCGAAAAGAACGAATCGTCTATCTGTTACGTTACTTTTATTACTGTATATTGTTATAATTTTTCTATTTTATTATTATTTATTGTTTTTATTCTCTAATTATACCTAATTCTTAAATTAAACTTTATCATGGATATGTATTTGAAAAACATAGTATAAATAGGGTTCAGTGCTATCCGCAGTTTCAGGTATCCACTGAGAATCTTGAACCCCACACTGCGATAAGCTGGCCATATATAGCCAAATTCTTCTTTATCTAATTTTATTCTATGCCATATTGTTTGTTTACATCTTGTAGTAGATGTAAATAAGCTTAAATTGCTTAGATGAAGCATTTTCAGTTCTAATTCGGATTTTCAGTTCTATTTTATTTTATTTATTTATTTTTTTTGCTATTGGACTCATTGAATTTCCACCCCAGTGCTATTCGTTGGCTCTCTCGCTGGAAATGAAGTCTTCTTAATATAGGTTTTCCCCCCACTCTCCAAAAGTAGAGTTCCTGTGAAAGGTTTTCATAAGTCAAAGTGACGTAAAGTAGCAATTACCATTAATTTATGTGGTAAAGATTTTTTAAAGTTTCCAGATCCCTCCCCCTCCAAATAACCTTTTGTCTGCCTGTTTTATACCGAGCGTGACACCCATACAAGCTCTCTTAAGACTTTTTCTGATATCTTTGGACACATCTTGCTAACAGATGCACAAAATAAATTGAGATAAGGCACAGATGCTCACAGACACAGTTCCAAGCTTTCATAAAGTCTTCAGCCTATGTTTACTGCAGATGGACCCCAGAACAACATAGCTCTAACATCTTACGGAAATATTTTTTAAATAATTTTTTATTTTTTTAAATTTTTTATATTATGCAAAAAACCCCAACAAATTCAACATCCGTTTTTGGGGTTTTTTTTATTATCTCCCAATGCGTGAATAAATGTTTCTCTTCGAACAATGTTGGCTTTGTCGTAGTCCCCCTTGACTTAATAGCTGACGGATGTGGTTTTCTTGGATTTTATTTTCGTACACGAGTTAGTAGGAATTTTACGGCCGATTAAAACAAAAACAAAAAACACTGTACTTATTCATTGGAGGTGCTGAGGTCAAGTGCTGTAAGCCAGTTTTATTGTTACTTGATGTTCTTTGTTTTCATTCTTTTTGTGTGAACAGTAGAATAATTCGACACTTACGACTTGAGATTTGTTTGTGCTCTGAAGACAGCTGCACTTTTACAGATTAGTGTGTAGGAGAGAGTGAGTAGTGTGTGTGTGTGTGTGTAGACCACTCTGTCTCTGTCTGTATATATCTCTCTCTCTGTATATCTCTGTCTGTCTCTCTACAAAGATAGAAAGATGTGTGTGTCTCTGTATATCTGTCTCTGTATATCTCTCTAGAAATATACTGCAAAGACTGGTGTATTTCTGAGGTTACTTCAACTTTCCATAAACCCGTTCACTTATTGGCCTCATAAAACCAATCATAATAATCAAACTCTTCTCAAAGAACGTAATGATGTAGATTTTCTGTCTAAATTTCTGTGACCAAGTGGTGTTAGTATTATACATTGATTCTTCTATGGCTTTGTTGTCTCTATAACTGTTTCGGCTGCTGTACCTGCCGGCCTTTCTCTGGCAACTAATGTATTCGCTAACCTTTCTATGTCTTACAGAACACTGCCTAGTGGATAAAAACCCAGGTAAAGTTCATAGGCTCCCCTAGAGGCTGTGAGTTCAGTTTCTGCGTAGGTCAATGGAGAAGGCCTCTCTGTAGACAATGGAAGAAGACTGAAGTGACCCTTCCAAGACGCACAGTTGTGATAAAACGACAGAAGTCGTGAAAACTGGTCCGAAATAATCAAAGTATAATAATAACGTAATATTATATCATTTCTTTTAGATTGTCAATAACAAGAACAATCCTCACCAAAATGAGGGATGTAAAATCCACATTTCCCTACCGTGATTTTGAACTCCCGACCAACTGATTTCCAGGAAGGCTGTTTAACTGACTGAGCTAAATTGCCAAATCTTAGTTATTAATGAGAACTTATCATACAGATACGCATGGGCCTATTTCATTCTAATAAATAAATACATTTATACCAAAAAAATATTTTTATAATTTTTTTTTCTCTTTATCATATTTACAATACAAATGTTGCTGTAATCATCTTCAGTCGGAATAGAAGTCTGAGTGGAGTTTTACCCTGCAGCAGCCAGTCTTGTTTTTACTAGTATTTCTTTCATCTTAATTTCAGATGCCTTTTATCACAACAACTCAGACCGTCATTATTAATGGCCATATATATAAGTCTGCAGATTTTATACTATATGTGGAAGGTTTTAAGAATTATTTTGTATAATCTTGCCAAATTAGAAATTCCCATAAAAAAGAAAAAGTAATTAAGCTTTCTAGTTAGAAACATTAATGGATTGTTTTGTGCTGATGAAGAAACCAGATGCTAAGTGTATGTGTGGGCCATAGCATGCAAACTTATTTGGTTTAAAGGGTGGGATTGACTGTGCGCACTTCACCTTAAAACACCATTGCGCAGACTTAGGACTATTCATGTTCAGGCCCTGCTGAAAAGACGTGGAAAACCCTTCCTAATCTCTGTTTGTAGAGCCAATTCATTCATATATGTGTATATATGTGTGTGTGGGTGAGGTGTGTAATTAATTTCAGAGTACTTATTCATTTCGTCCTTGCTGTCAAAAATAATTTCTAGGACTTTTTTTATAAACATATGCAAGTAATTTTATGGCTCACTTCAAAGTAAAACAACTTTCACAGCATTCCAATTTTTTTTTCTCTTCAAACAAATATTCTGTATTTTAGTTTTAAACAAAAAGAAAAGAAAAACATATTTTCAAACATAATCACAGGAAAAACGTAATGTTCTTGAATAACTGCCAATGATTTTTGTATCCCTTGAGTACCTTTTTGTGTTTATGGACCAACACCCGCTCTGTTTTTCTTGGGGTTAAGGGTGGGGCATTGTTTCATTTATTTTCCGACTATTGTACCCAACGGTTTTATTAATTATAGAAGATTAATCAGTTTTTACTTTTCAACAAACAAAATCTCTCTAAAGAGGTTTCGCCTATCCCATTTCCACCAGATTGGGCTCTAACCCTTCTAGAATGACAACGATTCAACCCACCCCCCTTAAGGTGATTGGATGCCAACTTTGACGCCTTTTTGGTAGCTACTGCAGCCAAGCTAATAACGTATTACGCTCTGCTTTCCTTTGAACTACATCAGCGAGACTGAGTGGAATTGTCTACTGGGCGTCCCAGAATCTCCATATGCTTCGTCCAGGCTTGTGCCCTGGAGAGATCACTCCTGTGTCGTTCTATTGTCTATCAAAACAGGTATTCCAGTGAAACAAGACCGCCTATGATTGAGTCTGATCACTTGTTCAATGGTTATTTGTCAGCTATCGTATCTGTGAATGAAAGTTATATTGTTATAGTTTGGGTGGTACAAATTCCTTGTAAAACCAGTTATATTGTATTTTGGATATTCTCTGAATATGTTGTATCTGAAACTTGTTTGCAGCAATGTTCCCTCTGATTTATAGTACTAGTAGTCAGTGTGGTAAATTTGATTAGACAATATGGAAAGAAAGATTGGGAAAAGCGTGTTACATCTCAAACATATTTATCATGAAGATAATATAATAAGAGAATTGAACATAGCAGGGACGTGCAACTATCCATGTTGTGTGTGTGTGTAAAAATCTTGTGCAAATTATTTTCCAATGGCAAAAGAATGTGCTCACTTTTGAGTTCGACATAGGGAATCTATTTTTTTCAATAAAAACTCGGTAAACTCTCTACAGAATTTGAAGTCTTTTGTGCGCATATTAATTCCCTTTGTGTGCTGGTTGCAAAACATGTGTGCACACGCACACACAGCTTAGAAGGAACAATGGTTAATGGTACTCTGATCAGTCATACCTCAGTACATTGAATTATTGAGTTTGTCACTCATTCTTGATATCAACTTAGTTTCAATGTTAAGTTTTTCGATGACTGACTTGCAAATCCCGTACTCTCTTTATACACATTAGTACAAGGATCCTCAAACTAGGGTACACACACCCCTAAGGGTATGCAAGAGAAACTACTGGGGTATGCAATGGTTTCTAGGAACATTAGAATTCTGAAGCAATCACAACAGACTAAACGCAACTTGTGTGTCTTGTAGATCTGACATTCAGTTGGTAACCCTGCATTAATGAAAAGCACTGTTCCATAAAATCAAACGGCTCTGGTTTGCATGTATATCCATGCTCGTTTAATTTGCTTGCACGCCCTTGATGTCTTTTTAAAAATTCTTTTTCAATTGAGAATATGTGGGTGTGTCTATCTGAAACTGTGCCTAGAATTGAGTTACTTGTTGGAAAGAGTCGAGCCTATTCATCTCATTAAAAATGTAACATTAAATTAAATGAAATTACTAACAAACACTACATGTCTATTGTCTGCTCTATGGTATCCGTACATTTTACGCTATATTCTTCACAAGGGGTACGCCAACACTACCGGACAGGACAAACCGGTACGCTGAAATAAAAAGTTTGAGAATCCCTGCATTAATATGTGTGATAGTAAAGAGAATGATAGTAGTCATCAAACTATCCAACATGTACATCTATAAGTCCATAGACTAATGATGAAAAAAAAAAGACATTCATTTTACACAACAAATATTTATTTTCCCCATAACTCTTTATAGGGCCCCACTAAACATATATTAGATACAAAAATGTTGTTTTGATATGTTAAACTAGATCTAATTACAAGATATTTTCAGTTGCA
>VCCN01004868.1:934506-947028 GCA_006491835.1 Architeuthis dux
TCAGTAGGTAGAACAGCACCGCGTATAGGTGGCTTCCAAGTATGTATATAAATATAGATAGATAGATAGATAGAGAGATGCAGACAAATTTGATATGAATAATTCGTGTAAAAGTGAAGTACATTAATACATAATATACATGTAATTCCATGAATGTTTTGTTTAAAGAAATCTAAGTCCGGCGACGATTTCCACGGATCACAGCACGCACCTTTCCAATATGATTGTCGTCAGTTGGCGTGACAGGTCATCCAGATCTGGTATCGTCTTTGGTGGATGTTCTTCCCGATGTGAAACGCTGGTACCACTCGTGGCATTACGTGTGGCACATACTATCCTCCTCGTAGGCCTGTTGCAACACTAGAAAGGTCTCTGAAAGGCTTTTCTTAATTCGAAACAGAATTTTACACAAATACGTTGCTCTTCAAGATCATTCTTTATTCAACTTGAGGGAGGAGAAACACCAAGTGCACTACACAGACGTTCACTCTAGCACGTGTAGCTCAAAAACTAACCAACGTGGCTTGATACAGCTTTTTCTTCTATACAAAAGGTCATGGTCACTTTATGAACAGATCTCGTATATCTAGGACCTCTCTATACCCATCAGTATCTAGACACATATTTATATGCTCATCGATTCATCTTTGTATCTATGCATCATTTTAAAAGTATTGATCCGATGATTGTTTGATAGACCGTCATGAACAGACTGAGATCGACAGTCAGGAACAGACTGTGATCAATAGATGTGAACTGATGAAGAAAGTTTGATAGAATAAGAAGTTATAGACAGGTTTGTTTAGTCACTCAATAGAAACCGTCATGTTACCAACAAATGTTAGAGTTTGTTGGCAGCATGTCGTGTTGGGGATGATCAATTTAAAAAAAGGGTGACGAATGAATAAGTTACTCCTCTCACCTTTTTGCAAATTTTCAAAAAGCAAGCGGGCACAAACCAGGGAACAATTTAGCAAAAACTTACATTGCAAATTGAACCACCACGAAAAACCTCTCACCTTTTTGCAAATTCCCTATCACAGCTCCATGATCCTTTCTGAAAACCTTCGGACTTCACCAGCGACCATATCACGTCATCTCAAGGCAATAGAAAAGGTTGGAAAAATGAATCCAACGTAAACTGAATGAAATGCTCCATGACAGTCCACACCCATCACCTCTCATCTGACGGTGTCTAAACTTAGAGAATTAGGATATGAAGTCTCTTAGCATCCTCCATATTTACCTGACATTACTCCTACAGATTATCATCTTTTCAAGCATATCATATCAATAATGAAAGGTTCAATAATAGGGAAGCCATAATTCGTGCTTTTACTGAATTTCTGCCCACTTAATGTATAGAATTGTATAAAGATGGCATATCATCATTAGAGGTTCGTGGGAAATAGATTATTGTTCAAATGGGACATATTTGGATTAAATATCACCCGTTTCATCATCAGCAGCAGCCGTCATGAGTCCACTGCTGGACAAAAGCCTTTCCCATCTCCTTCCATGACGACCTAGATTGTGCTAACCTATGCCAAGTCTTACCGGCACACTTTTCTATATCATCCCTCCATCTTGCGTCTGGTCTTTTCCTACTGCGTTTACTGTCCCATGGGCACCAATCGGTTAGTCTTTTGCCTCATCTATTGTCATCTCTTCTTGCTAGGTGACCAGCCCATCTCCATTTTTGCTGCTTAATTATTTGTAGAATATCCTTCACTCTAGTCCCCCCTCTGATCCGTGTTGATTTTTTTCTATCTATAAGAGTTATCCCTAGCATTGCTCTTTCCATGGCTCTCTGTGCGATTCTGAAGTTGGTTTTCAGTTCGTTTTGTTAATTTCCATGTTTCGCATCCATAAGTCATGGCAGGTATCATGCAACCATTGTATACTTTACGCTTTAAGCACATTAGCAAGGTGTTCTTAAAAATATCTCTATTCATACCGAATGCTTTCCAACCTATCGGTATGCGTCGTTTTATCTAGCTCTCATGGTCTTTCTCTAACTTTATTAACTGTCCAAGATAGATGTATTCATCAGCCTCTTCTAGAGCTTCTCCCTCTATTTTTATCACCTTTTTGGGGACTTTATCGTTGAACATTACTTTTGTGTTTGTTCTGTTCATCTTTAAACCTACTTTTTTTACTTTCTCTATTTAGATCAGTTAACATGTTTTGTAATTCTTCGGATGCTTCATATATATATAATTTTATCAAATGGAACAGTTACAAAAACTGTTTTTGTTTCACGCAATCCGATTGCGTTTTTCAAACTGAATGTATCAATACATATATGTTTATATAATATATATATATAAAATCTTTAAATATATGCAAACATTGTTCCGTTGATTGTACTGTTTTTGTATGTAGTCAGGCAAAAACAAAAATATATACGTAGGTATAGACGCCTAATTTCCGCGAATACAGAGACCTGTCTTCGAGTTCTTCGTCTAAGGCGAAATTTGTTACATATTTATAAGGGGATTATTTATGCGTACGTGGCTTCATTTGTATATGTCCGTCTTTATTTGGGTGTTGCTGTCAACAGTTTAAGTGCGAGCGTGAGATTTCCTGTTCGTGTGAAACTTTGTTGGTAGACTTTCTCTGCGTCTGGTTGTATCGATCGGGACGCTGTTATTTGTCACTGGTTTTGACCTTGCCTTGAGCGGAGGGGAAAACTTTTAGAGAAAATGAACAGGTTGGGAAGGTGGGGGAGTGGGTGGCAATGGTGTCCGATGAAGAATGAGTCGATAAGGGGGGGAGAAAAGAAAGAAGTTGGGTGGAGAAGAAAGAGAGCAAGTGTTTTGTCAAATAAAAGGAGGAAGAAGAAGGAACCCAAGAAGAAACAGTTGAGAAAGTTGAAAGTTAGAAGAAGAAGAAAAAGAAGAAGAAGAAGAAGAAGAAGAAGGTGGAGAAGGAGAAAATAATGTATTGAAGATGATAATGGGCAGAAGAAAAAGAAGAAGACGACGACGAAGAAGAACAAAAAGAAGACACGTAGATAGAAACAGAAAAGAAATCGAAGAAACAAAAGAAGAAGAAAAGAAGCAGAAAAAGAAAAGAAATAATGATGAGAAGAAAATAGAAGAAAAAAAAGGAAGATAGTAGGAATGAATGTTATTCTTACCTACTTCTGTTAGAAACAATGAACAGGAATGAATGAAGCAAAAAGAAAACGAAGAATGAAAATGAATGAAAGAAATAATAATCACTCATGAATGAACCAATGAGTTGACTTCCGCTTTTTAGAATTATCTAAAGAATTGCCAACACCGAAGACAAGTTCCACGCCCAACAATGCCCGGCCCCTTCCAAACATACACCTTTGGAACAGGTTATACCCTAGTATGTATAATTAAAAAAAAGGTTCAAAAGGGTTATTTTACATGAAATCAGAAGAATCTTTGACGAAATGTTGAATGAGACGAAAGGTACAAAAACTTGATTTTCGTGTGATAAAAATACAATATTTGAAAGCGCAAAGAGTTCAAATGTGTGAGTGTTTATTTTATATTTTATATACTTTTCAGAAGGGTCATTAATATTCAAATGGTTCTTCAGACGATTGAACCCCTTCTTGTTGTTTGTGTTGTAAACACTTCTCAACAGACCTAAATCCGACAAGACAAAGACACAGAAACATCCGGGCTCTGTTCTATAAGGGCTACCCCCTTTAAAAATAAAATTAAAAACTTCTGTTTAACACATCACACTCGGACTTTACAACTGAAGAAGGTCGAAGAATGGATCGGCCGAAACGTCGTGTTTACAACACAAACAACAAAAAGGGGTTCAATCGTCCGGAGAACAATTTGGGTGTTCATTTTAGTTTGGAAATATATTTTGTATATGGGGGTGCGAGTGGCGTAGCGGTTAACGATGTGGACAATGGAATAGACGAGTCGAGTTTAAACTCCTGTCAATGCTGTTTATGTTCACTTCGCACTAATGTCCTTGGTAAAGTCATGAATCAATCTCTTCTCTCCTCCCCCAGTTATGGGTAAATAACAGGACAGATTGGGCTCTGTAGCCTTGGGAAGGCAACCAGTCTAGGAGAATGACAACTCTTATTCCAAACCAGGGAGTGGAGTCCCCTTAAAGCGGTCGCATGCCAACTTTGACGTCCTTCCGGCAGCTCCTGCAGCCAAGCTGGTGCTAAACGTATCGCGCCCCTCTTTCCTTTGGACTACATCAGCGAGGTCGAGAGGGTTTTCTTTTTTTGCCCTTCCCCCTGGATCTGCCCTTCTCACCGAGGGCAAGGGGGTTTTAAAGTTGGAACCTTATAGTCGATAAAGGACAAAGGTGCAGTACAATTGGTTTATGTAAACCCAACAATGTTCCGATATAAAAGACGGTACTATTATTCGCTGGCGCTCGCTCCATCTCCGTCAACGGTCAAGTGCACGATCTAACATCTGGATCATACAGTGTGTTGTACTTGCTCACTACAAATGGCGGCGATTGCAGCACCTTCTCCACGGTTGGAATGCCTATTGTGTAACAGGGTTGCCATTAAAAAATCTTCCGAACGTACACTTTTGCCCCTCTTTGGAAATATATGTTTTGTCCACCCCACCGCTGGATAAGTGCCAGCGGACGCCCATGTCCATACTTGCATCCTGGAACGATCACTTCAGAGTCGTTCCATTGTTTACCGAGACAGACGAAGGCCTTCTTCTCTTTTGTATAAAGTTCTTGTGGGAACTTGAATGTAGTGTGTTAAAAGATTCACTCACTTGTTTCATTGTTGAGAAGTTGTGTTGTATGCAAAAGAGTGAACGGAGGAAAAGGCACAAGTGTAAGATGCTATTGTGTGCGACAACAAAATTATTTGAAAAGTACAAAAGAAAGAAAAACTAAAAGAAATGAGAAAAATAGAATGTAGACAGAGATTTTATTTTTTAAATGCAAGCAAACAATAAAAAAAACAAAGTGAAAATTAGCGTAAATCAAATTAAATCAAAATTGAATAAATAAACATTATATTGAATTAAAAGAGATCAAAAGAAAAGAAAAAGAAAAATAGAAAAGAAATTAAAAGAAAAGTAATTTATAGGTAAGTAGAAGGAATTAATTTTAAAAGGAAAGTAGAAGGAAATAATTTTAAAGGAAAGTAGAAAGGAATAATTTTATAGGAAGTAGAAGGAAATAACTTTATAGGTAAGTAGAAGGAAATAATTTGAAAGGAAGTAGAAGGAAATAATTTTAAAGGAAAGTAGAAAGGAATCATTTTATAGGAAGTAGAAGGAAATAATTTTAAAGGCAAGTAGAAATAAATAATTTTAAAGGAAAGTAGAAAGGAATAATTTGCAAGGAAGTAGAAGGAAATAACTTTATAGGTAAGTAGAAGGAAATAATTTTAAAGGAAAGTAGAAAGGAATAATTTGAACGGAAGTAGAAGGAAATAATTTTATAGGTAAGTAGAAGGAAATACTTTTTAAAGGAAAGTAGAAAGGAATAATTTGAAAGGAAGTAGAAGGAAATAATTTTAAAGGAAAGTAGAAAGGAATAATTTTATAGGAAGTAGAAGGAAATAACTTTATAGGTAAGTAGAAGGAAATAATTTTAATGGAAAGTAGAAAGGAATAATTTGAAAGGAAGTAGAAGGAAATAATTTTAAAGGCAAGTAGAAATAAATAGTTTTAAAGGTAGAAGGAAATAATTTTATAGGGAAGTAGAAAGAAATAATTTTAAAGGAAAGTAGAAAGGAATAATTTTAAAGGGAAGTAAAAAGGAATAGTTTTAAAGGAAGTAGAAGGAAATAAACTTATAGGGAAGTAGAAGGAAATAATTTTAAAGGGAAGTAGAAGGAAATCATTTTATAGGGAAGTAGAAAGAACTAATTTTAAAGCGAAGTAGAAGGAATAATTTTAAGGGGAAGTAGGAGGAAATTGAAGAAAAAGAAAACGGAACTAAAAACTAAAAGAAGGGATGATAAAACATAAAATAAACCGAAGTGTCAGTTAAGCAGGTGAAGGAACGAAGGACTAGTACAAAACGATGGACCTAAATGTTAAATGAAGACCATACAAGAACAACTACAACAAAAAGAGAAGAAACAAAAACAGAAAAGCAAAAACAAACACCCAATACTGACAGCGAGATGACAACAATAAACTGCAAAGTTTTCATCGCGTTTTTTATGTCAGACGTCTGCCATTTTGTCAGCGCCTCTCTTTGGGCATGACAGGAAGTGCGTTTCTCCAAAGCAAAAAAAAAAATGTCCGCTGACACAACGTCCGTGTTCTCTTTTTTCTCTCTTTCTGTCCTTTTCTTTCATTATTTGCCGAGTTCCTGTCTTGTTTATCTTGCCTAGGACTTGCCAGAACATATCGCATCATTTTCTATTTTGACACAGACTTTATCTTGAGTCGATCGTTCTTTCGTTACAAGCCTCTCGAGTCTCGGGTCTCTCTTCTGGTTCGACTCACTTTTTCATCTTTAATAATCTGCCTTAAGTTTCCAACTTTGTTCACCGTTTTCTTCCTACCATTTATGCAGGTCTGAAGCTGCGAGTGGCTTAACAGTTCACAGCATGGAGAAAGCAATCGGAAAACGTGTTCGAAAACCGACTGAGACGGTTTGCTTTCACTTCGTTCTAATGCCCCTGGGTAAGGCATGAATCCATTTCTTCTCCCGTCTGCTATCGGTAAATAGCAGGGAGGTCTGGGCTCTATTGTCTTGGTTGGCAAATGTAGACTCGCTGAAAGTAGAAGTCGCTGAATGTAGACTCGCTGAAAGTGGAAGTCGATGAATGTAGACCTGCTGAAAGTGGAAATCACTGAATGTAGACTCGCTGAAAGTGGAAGTCACTGAATTTACTCGCTGAAAGTGGAAGTCACTAAATTCACTCGCTGAAAGTGGAAGTCACTGAATTTACTCGCTGAAAGTAGAAGTCGATGAATGTAGACTTGCTGAAAGTGGAAGTCGATGAAACGGTAGGTGCTGAATGTAGACTCGCTGAAAGTAGAAGTCGCTGAATGTAGACTCGCTGAAAGTGGAAGTCGATGAAACGGTAGGTGCTGAATGTAGACTCGTTGAAAGTGGAAGTCACTGAATTTATACTCGCTGAAAGTGAAACTCGATGAAAGTGGATACAACCTTAAAAGACGCACTCTTTCGAGAGCTTTGTCAACTCTTCGTTTTCCTCTAATTCTTCATATTTATATTGAAACAAATTCCACCATTTTCTTTCAGTTAACAGAAAAAAGGGTCCGCCTTTATTTCGGAATAAATAAATAAAAGAACGAACACATCGGCATGTTATTATCTCTATTGCATTCTTTCTTTTAGGAATGTTGTCCAGAGGTGCCAATCTGCGAAGACTAGCAGAGAAAAAGGCTTTGTCTGCAAGGAGAAGAAATAAATAAATAAAAAAAACGTGAACTGTGAATAGAAAATAATGAAGAAAATGAAAAAAAAAACGAAAAATAATTGCATCATCTGTTTCCTTTAATTTCGTGTCATTTTTAAAAGAAAGAAAAAAATAATTAAACAAAACTCTTGGTTATCTAAAACATTCACATTTTTCTCCACGACCCTCTGAGAAACATCCACAACTCTCTCTTCCCCTTTCTTTGTATTTGTTTTATTTTTATTCCATGAATTCTCTTTGCAAAAGATACTTTCACTTCATCCTGCTCAAATTGTATTTTCTCCTACAATTTTTGCCTTAAAAACTGCTTCCTTGCAAGAGGTCTAATGGAGCTAAAAAAGTTATTCTTGGAACCAAAATTACTATAAATAGCGATGAGTCAGTTAGAGAAATATACAAAGAGTAGTGATAACAGGTCTGGTTAGTCACTCAATAGAAACCGTCCCGTCTTTTGACAGCATGCCGTGTTGGGGTGATCAATTAAAAGAATAGTTAGAAAGGGTTGCCAATGAATAAGTTACTTAACGCACCTTTTGTGAGGTGGTGATCACTAAAATGAAGTCCGAATATTCAACAACAAAAACAGAACTTGAAGACCAATTTAGCAGAAACTTACATTGTAATTGACCCATAAAAAACAGTTTGTTGGGAGGAAAAAATAAAATAAAATAAAATAAAAAATGTTTAAATATTCAACCCTCTAGCTGCGGCCTGTACGCGCGATACATACATACAAGCCAACCAGATCAGCTTAAAAACTGAAGAAACCTATCTTGACATTTTTTGTGACAGTTAGAGAAATATACAAAGAGTAGTAATAATTTGGCTTCGTTTTATCAAGAGTTACAACATGAATATTCTCTATAGTTTTGGGAAGGGTCTTTAATATTCAAATAGTTCTTTGTTTTAACCCTCGACTGCGATTTATGCTTTCGCTTCCGGCTTCCGCTAATCAACAAATCCAAACCCGACAAGGCAAGGACCAAGAAACACCCGAATCCTAAGTTATAAGGGTTACTTCCTATGAAATTTAAAAAGAAACACTTATCTGATTAATGCATTCAGTCGACATGTTGATATTTGCTGCCTCTTTGATTTTTCTCTGTTCCCAACAGCGTTCTCTGTCAATAATCTGGACTTCCTCCCAGAGAGGAAGGCCGGAGAACACATCGGTCAAAATGTCCTGACCAAATACGGTAATGATGAGGACACTAGTCCGGATGGTTCGTCAAAGAATTAAAAGATTCCATATCAAAACTTCATAAATCATGATTCCTTATTGAGTCCTTCTCTTGGAGACAAAGTCTTTTCTCTGGTAAATAGTCTACGTTGGCTGCTTGAGATTAAGATTTGTAGTGTTAAATAGATAGATAGATAGATAGATAGATAGATGGATAGATAGATAGATAGATAGATAGATGAATGGATAGATAGATAGATAGATAGATAGATAGATAGATAGATAGATGGATAGATAGATAGATAGATAGATGAATGGATGGATAGATAGATAGATAGATAGATAGATAGATAGATAGATGAATAGATAGATAGATAGATAGATAGATAGATAGATGGATGGATGGATGGATGGATGGATGGATAGATAGATAGATAGATAGATAGATGGATGGAAATCAGATCATTATTATCGGGGTGAGCGCGAATGCAGACCCCACACTATTAGTATTCAGTTGCAAATCACCCGGACTTGTTTGTATTCTTCGGGTATTCTTCGGGTATTCTTTAATGCATACCTACGGCTATAATGCACCGGTTTGACTACTTAGAAGTCACATACAGATAAACAGATTCAGACTTTTAGAATTATATTGATAGATAGATGCAAATCAGATCATTATTATAGAGTGCGAGTGCAGACCCCACACTTATTTATTTTTGAATTTTCAAAATCTAATTTTCAAAAATATGGTTTAAATATTCTCCATATATGTTTATTGTCATTCCCTTAGTTAAAGATGAACAGAACAAAGACAAAAGTAATGTTCAACGTTGGGGGACCCAACACACCATACGAATAGAGGGCGTGGCTCTAGAAGAGGTTGACGAATGCATTTACCTAGGGCAGATAATAAAGTTAGAGAAGGTCTATGGAAGCCAAATAAGATCGGCTGGATATCATTTGGTATGAATAGAGACACATTGAAGATCACCTTGCCAATGTGCTTAACGCGTAAAGAATACAATGGAAGCATAATACCATATAACTTATGGATGCGAAACATGGAAATTAACAAAACGAACTGAGAACCAATTTAGAATCGCACAGAGAGCCATGAAAAGAGCTAGGGATAATTCTAAGAGATAGAAAAAGATAAACATAGATCAGAGAGAGGACTAGAGTGAAGGACATTGTACAAATAATTAAGCAACAAAAATAGAGATGGGCTGGGCACTTAGCAAGAAGAGATGACAACAGTTGGAGCAAAGTACTAAGCGATTGGTGCCCATGGGACAGTATACGCCATAGGAAAAGACCTGATACAAGATGGAGGGATGGGATAGAAAGGTTTGTAAGACATGGCATAGGTTAGCGAAATTGCGGTCGTCATGGAAGGAGATGGGAAAGGTCTTTGTCCAGCAGTGGACTTATAATGGCTGCTGCTACGTATGTTTCGTCCTAATAGAATACCTACTAACAATACCCACTGAAGAGTTTTATTAGGACGAAACAAAAAAAGAGGAGGAAACACAAAGAAATGTAATTTCGTCTGTGGATTGGTGAAGTCTGAAGAGTGACTGGGTCAAGGGTGGAAAAGGGAGAAATTCCACTAACTGAAAGAAAAATTAGTCATTGCTGACCCGACGACTGCCTAAGCAGGAAACGTACCTAGTCAGCTTACCAATAAGAACTTGTTTCAATATGGAATATTAGATTCAAATGATAAGTGTTAATTATAAAATTATATTCTAAAATTAACTTTTTCATATGTCGAGCATATTTTCAAAAACATATATCGGATTTCTTATATATGATATGTATTTGTCATAATACAACTACTACTACTACTATATATATATATCCGTTTGCATCAAATTGTCACACTACTGTGTCAAAATAATTCATTAGACCGTGGTTATTTGTAGAATGCTCAATACCTGGGGTAGAGCCGTAATATACATGATATTGCTTTATTGATCCACAACAAGCTGTACAACTGGTTTCACCTTCTGGAATATATATTATCACATGTTTGATTAAAGACGATAGACAATGAATTCTTTTGAATTTTTTAGTTAACTTTTCTTGTTTACGTACAAGAGAATGTATGTCTGGATCCAATGAATGTTTAAATGTTTGGGACCTAGTGCTTTGAACCATGGCCCTGGCCATTATCAATATCATGGAAAAACCGTGGATTTCTTTGCTTATATTGTTTTTTCTTCTTGCTTTTGTTCACACATTTCTTCCCTTTTTCTTTCTTTCTTTTCCTTCAATATGGTTCTTCTTTCTTTATTTATTTTCCTTCAATATTTTACTTATTTCTGTCCTTCTTTCTTTCTTTTCTTTCAATATTTTCCTTCTTTCTTACTTTCTTTCTTTCTTTTCCTTCAATATTTTCCTTCTTTCTTTCTTTTCCTTCAATATTGTTCTTCTTTCTTTCTTTATTTTCCTTCAATATTTTTCCTTCTTTCTTTCTTTCTTTCATTCTTTTCCTACAATATTTTCCTTCTTTCTCACTTTCTTTCTTTTCCTTCAATATTTTCCATCTTTCTTTCCTTCTTTCTTTCTTTTCCTTCAATATTTTCTTTCTTTCTTTACCTTCAATATTTTCCTTCTTTCTTTCTTTCTTTCTTTTCCTTCAATTTGTTCTTCTTTCTTTCTTTATTTTCCTTCAATATTTTCCTTCTTTCTTACTTTCTTTTCCTTCAATATTTTCCTTCTTTCTTTCTTACTTTCTTTCTTTTCCTTCAATATGTCCTTATTTCTCTCTCCGTTTCCCCTCAATATTGTCTTTCTTCCTTTCTTTCTTTCTTTCTTTCTTTCTTCCTTTCTCATATCTACCACATTTTTCATCTTCTTCCGTCTCTTCCTTTTTTTTCGCAAATTCATTTTTAGCTACACCCTCTTTACTTTCTCTCTTTCTTTCTCTTTCATCCTTTCCTTCTTGCAAACCCCTCCTTCTAGTCTTTCTCTCAACCCAGTCCTATTTCAAATGATTGCCAGTTCATTCTCCACCCTCAACCTTTTTTTTCCTTTCACCTTTCATTTCAACTTTTCATAAAACCATCACCTTTTTCTTTTTATTCTTCATTCCATCCTTATTCCGACTTTTTAATGAAACCTTTCCAGTACTTTTTTTTCCTTTCGTTCCCTTGCCACCCAATTTCGACATTTTTAGAAAACCCTTCTACGTTTGCCGCGATTTTTCCCATTCTCACATTTCAAGTTTTCAAATCCACCGTCCACGCCTTCGCTGATTTTATTGAAAAAAGAAAATTCTTCCGTGGCTTTTTTTTTGTTTTTAATTGTTTTGCTTTCTTTCTGGGGCTTCTTGTTTTGAAGAAGAATGGGTCCAAATGTTCTCTGTTTGTCGGGAAGGGTTGGGAGAGGGGAGGATTCAAGAAAAGTCGGAAGGGAATGGACAAAGAAAAACAAAGACCCAAGCAAAACCATAATAAAAAATAATTACACACAAATAAATCCAAATAAAAAAATACCTTTTGTTACAAGCTTTATTGCGCCCCACCCCCCAATTCCGCCCACCGCAAACACTTTCTTTCTGGATAAATAGGAACAAATAGCAAATAAAATCTCATTGTCCCCTGTCAAGGTTGACTGTAGGGGTAACAGCTTTTTGTTGCCAATGCTTGTGCGGTTAAGATAGCTATGGGAGAATGGTTTCGCCTAAGTGTTCATGCATCTTCTTCTTCTTCTTCTTCTTCTTCTTCTTCTTCTTCTTCTTCTTCTTCTTCTTCTTGCATCCTGTAGAGCCGGGACCAAAGTATGGTCCTGGGTCGCTACAGGGGTGTCTTCATCTCATCGACAGCACTTTCCGTAGTATGTGGGCGATCTTTTGGACTACATGGATGTCAATATTACCTTGGATACGGTCGGTGAATTTTTGCGTCCCCTTCTTCACAAGTCCTAGAGCTCCGATGACCACCGG
>VCCN01004869.1:0-23099 GCA_006491835.1 Architeuthis dux
TTAGGTGATATTGTATCCCCTTGTCTCACTCCTTTTGCTATAGGTGTGTGATCTGTCTTGCATGGAACAAAGTGATGTCAGTGAACTACAAAATGTTACAATTTAGCTTTTCTAGATCCTGTGATGTAAGGTCTCAAAAACAGTCCGAATTAAAAAACGACAAAAATGCACCAGTTGTTGAAATGGGGGTGTGGTATGCGGGGAAACAGCATATACAATTTCAGGTTTTTTTGTATGTTCAATGTCTATTAATGGAGACTTTAATATAAACCCAGCCCCCAAATTCCAACCTTACCTTATACCTCAACCAATTTCCATCACTGTTTCTAATAGAGCATTGAATTTTTGTTCAATGACATTGAAAATTCTGAATTTTATTCATTTGCAATCCTGCATGGTCCATGGTGGCTCATAAGTCACCACAGATTCACCTTATTCATAATCATCAAAGATAATATTAATTATAAAAATGCATATTTACCTGATTGCAGAGAAATTGACATCCATCCCCCACGCTTGATGGCTCCAGCATACAGGCCTCACCCTCTCTCTACTTATTTTCTTCTACTTTCTAGTATTGTACATTTCCTTAGAGTTTTTCAGAGAGGTTTTCTATTGTTGACAAGGTTTGTGTAGGTATTATGTACTGTCTGCCTGTTGCAGTTGGTGTAGGTGCAGCAATAGTCGTCAGGATATGTTACTCTGAAACCCTGTAACAGTCTTGTGTGAATGGCCAGTGAAACTGTCTCTGTCTCATGATGATGCATAAATGTAATATATGCATCTGTTTGTTCTTCACAAATTTTGCAAATATCCCAATCCATGAGAAACCCTCAAAAACATACCACATATTGGCCTGGTTGCAGTAGATCCTAACATTTGCTATGAAAGAACTGGTTTCACGTGAAACTTGGCTAACTTGAATCTATTCTCCATTTATGGGAACAAAATGATAATTTTTCTGAATTCCAGCAACTGTATGTCCTTGTTGGATTAAGGTTAATTATGGTAAACTGAATGGCTTGGTATGTTGGGTTTCCTCTAAGACAATCTATTCTAGTAGACTAACTGTTTTTATAGCTTAACCCTCTTCCATGATTATTCTTAGAACTTATTAAAGAGCTCACTGGAATATATATTGCACTCTTGGTAAAATGTTCAACCCAAATCTCTGAATCTCAAATTTTATAGGACTTCATTTCAAACCCAAATGAACATCTGAGCAAAGTTACAGCAAAATCTGAGATGGTCGATTGGGGAAATTTCCCAAAATTGGTCCACTTGACAATTACAGCCCTGATTTTAAGTACAGATATATTGTGGTGATGGCTGACAGAAAAAGCGTGGCAGCATGCATACTCTGCAATGTTACTTGTCCATGTGTACCCGTGGTGAAAAATCTGGGTTATCGGAGTTATTGCCCTTTTATCTGATTACATGTCTGATTTCTGGGGATAAAAGGATGAAAACTGGTTGGTGCAGGGATTCAGTTGATTAGCAGCATTGACGCAGCTAACAGTGATATTGGTTGTGTTGGTGATTTACGGCAACTTCAAGACGTGAATTTCGGTTTTGACTTTGGTCAGAACGTTGTTGGTATATAGTGATTTGAGGGAAAAAAGTTTGTTTTCCGGTGTCGTGCTTGAAAAAGTTCTCCAAAGAAGTGTTGTGTGATTAAGATTTGTGAGTTGTGGTTCCTCCGTTTTAAAGAGACTGTGTGCCCAGCAGTCCTCCCTTTTTAAAGAGACCTTTCTTGTACACATATATATCATCATCATCATTAGCAGCAGCCGTTATAAGTCCACTGCTGGACAAAGGCCTTTCCCATCTCCTTCCATGACGACCTATCTTGTGCTAATCTCTGCCAAGTCTTACCGGCAAACCTTTTTATCTTGTTTCTCCATCTTGTGTCTTGTCTTTTCCTACGTGGCCAGCCCATCTCCATTTTTGCTGCTTAATTATTTGTATAATATCCTTCACTCAAGTCCTCTCTCTGATCTGATGTTGATCTTTTTCTATCTCTTATAGTTATCCCTAACATTTCCCTTTCTATAGATCTCTGTGTTATTCTAAGTTGGTTTTCAGCTCGTTTGGTTAATTTCCATGTTTCACATCCATATGTCATGGCTGGTATTATGCAGCCGTTGTATATGTTACGCTTTAGGCACATTGGCAAGGTGCTCTTGAGAATGTCTCTATTCATACCAAATGCTTTCCAGCCTATCGTTATGCGTTGTTTTATTTTGCAGTCATGGTCTTTCTCTAGCTTTATTACCTGACCTGATGTATTCATCGACTTTATTACCTGACCTGATGTATTTATCGACTTCTTCTAGAATCTCACCTTCTATCTTTATGGTCTTTTTGGGGACTTTTATCGTTGAACATTACTTTTGTCTTTGTTCTGTTCATCTTCAAGCCTACTTTTTTACTTTCCCTATTTAGATCGGTTAGCATGTTTTGTAGTTCGTCGGATGCTTCCGACGTCATGGAAATGTCATCGGCAAATCTTAAGTTGCTTAGGTATTCTCCATCTATGTTTATTCCCATTCCCTCCCAGTCAGTTTTCCAAAAGATGCTTTCAAGGCTTGCTGTGAATAGTTTAGGTGATATTGTATCGCCTTGTCTTACTCCCTTTGCTATCTTTATCTTGTTTGTATCTTTATGTAGTCTAATTATTGCAGTGCCATTTTCATATGTTTTGGATAATTTTTATGTAATTCACATTGCGTTGAAGACTGCTGTGTGTTCTACCAAGTCAAATGCTTTCTCATAATCTGCAAAGGCCAAACAGAGTGGTTTGTTATATTCTAAGGATGTCTCGATTAGTTGATTTATTGCGTGTAGGTGATCTATTGTCGAGTAGCCACTTCTGAAGCCAGCCTGCTCTCATGGTTGATTTTAGTCTAGGGTGCCAACCTTTCCCTTACCTACCTTAGCATTAAAGTCTCCTATGAGTAGAGTGTAGTTAGTTTTCTGGTGATCCATTATCTTACTGATGTCGTCATAAAAACTTTTTATTTCTTGCTCAGAGCTTGTCGAAGTTGGTGCATAGACCTGGATTTACCTTTAATGTGTATCTTTTGCTAAGTCTAAATACTATATAAGTACACATATATATAAATATACAAGTAAATCCAAGGCAAAACAGGAGTGTATCTGTGAAAGAATTCTTTATTTTTTTATTCTTTCATTTTTTGGGTTTGGTATGTGTGATTCTCGCTGCAGGCTAGATTCAGTCTACTTTGTCATCTTCGATGCAGGTTCGGAATGGGAGTAGAAGTTCTTGTTGGCTCTGATATGATAGTGGCCTCCTGGTGGGTAGGTGGTTGTTGCTGGAATCTCATTATTTACCCTGCTTGTCTGTGAAGAATCAGTGTCATCAATTGATAAGCACAATTCTTTGTCCATGGATAGAGGCGTTCATTCTGTTTTTATCAATTTTATGTTGAGTGATTGTGTGTGGGTGCATGCGTGTGTGTGTGTGTGTGTGTGTGGGTGGGTGCATGCGTGTGTGTGTTACTGGTATATACTTTTCTTAGGCCATTCTGATCGTATCAATGTCTTAAGGATTTTTTTTAGCAATGGTGTAATAAACAAACCAGTTGTGTACAATGTTCTGATGTCTTATCCATTTTTACTATTTTAAAAATTTTTGTATTTTTAATATGTTTAGTCTTAGTATTCGATTAGAGCCTACTTCGATTTGCATACTGAAATTTAATCAGTAAAAATTAGGCGTAAATCCAATTGATTTAATTTAAATAAATTTAGTTTCCAATAGTTTGGAGGAGTGTTAGGTAAGGATTTTGTTGTGATTTTTTTTATATATATTAGTATATTAATAAAAACCTGTGTATGTAGACTGGATGATGTATATGCAAAAAATATTATGTTATTATTTCAGGTTAAATGGTGATCACTTAGCTTTCAGCTCCTCAGTGGTTGTGAAGCATGTTGTTTCAGAGCAGCGGATGATTGGAATTCAAAATCCTTTTTCAGTGCAGATGGATCCTTCTTGCACCAGTTCATTAATAAGTATGTTACTCGACCACTTTGTATAAGTATACATATTGTTTATTAAACAACATAAGAATTTGAACAAGATAGTTTCTCTTTCTTTGGAAGTTGGATATCTGTTTAGCTACTTATCCATAATGTGTAAAGATCATAATTTGTATTTAAAAAAAAACAAACTTGCAACAAAAATCACCCCGTTTCAAGCAATACAGTTTCGATACAATAGCTTTCCATAAAATTATATTACTGCCACTTTGAAAGAGTAAAATCAATTTTGTAGATGTTTTGAGTTAAAATTAGGCATATAAAAAAATAAGCTTTCAAATTTTTATATTTTATCACAGAAATGCAAGTGACATGTAATTCATTTTACCAATTACAGTAGAAGAGATATGCACTGATATACATAAAATAGAAATTTTATTTTATGAAAGCATATCTTAGAAAATGTTTATTCTCATCTAATCTAGCAATGTATATTATAAATTTAGGAACCATCTTATATCCTACTATAATTCACCAAATGTCTGTCCATCTGTATGTGACTGTATAACTCAGGAACCACACCGTCATATCATGAACTTTTTTGAGTGTACTTATGGGACTCCCAAGCATGTTTTTAGCAAGTTTGTTTTTGAAAATTTCACCCCAAATTATAGTGTGGAGTCTGCACTCAGGCTCACCCCAATAATAATGATCTTATTTCCATCTATTTATAATACGAAAAGTCTGAGCTAAGTAGCTGAAATGGTGCATTGTAGCCAGAGATAATGAATAAAGGTACTCCTAAAATGTGTTAAAGAATACAAAAAGTCCTGGAGATTTGCAAATGGATAATAATAGTTTGGGATCAGCGTTTGCGCTCATCCAATAATAATGATCTGATTTCCATCTATCTATTACTAAAAGTCTGATTCCATTTATATGTATGTGACCTCTAAGTAGCCGAAATGGTGCATTTTAGCCAGAGGTATTGAATCAAGGCATCTCTAAAAAAACAGATTTGATCTTTTATTGGGGCCAAAGTCCCCATTTAGGCTTTTTGTTGGATTTTTAGAAAGCACTTTGAACCAAAATCTGATTTCTTAACTTTGAACAGTGGACAAAAAAATTATAATAAGCATATAAATATCTCATTTGTTTGGAATGAAACATCCTAAAATTTGCACCATATGCCGTCTAGTTTACCATTATACTTGTGTTTTCTTCAGAGTTCTGTTTTGCTAGAAAGTATTAAAAATGGATGAAATAGAATTAAAGATATTTTCTATAGTTTTGGGAAGGGTCATTAACATTCAAATAGTTCTTCGGACGATTGAACTCGTTCTTGTTGTTTATGTTGTTAACAAACGTTTTGGCCGATCCACCCTTTATTCGACCTTCCTCAGGTGTAATAATATAGTGTTAAATAAAAGGAAATTTATTTGCGATGAGTTATATGAATTTTTTTTACTTGATACGTATTTTAATCTCTTTTTGTTGTTTTCTAACATTGTCTTGCGCGATCGGAAACAATTTTTACGCAAGGAATTATTTTTGTGCATGTCCGTTTTTTTGTCTTAACCTTTGGACCCCACTGTTGTATGTGTACCGGTTATTGTAATACTAGTTTATCCCCATGAAAACAACTGCTTGTAATGACAGCTCTGTATGGACTGCTTATCGTTGCTGTTTATTGCTTGTTCTTTGTCTCCGGGCGGGGGTTATACAATTTATTTTGCATACCCTCCATTCCTGCTCTGTGATTGGTTTCCCAGACTTCCAGGACTTCCAGGATCTATAAAAGGTTAATTTTTACCACGGCTAGTCTTTCCTAGACTTCCGTTTGAAGACCAGAGATTTTACCTCCCCTTTTTCGCCTGATGTTGGTAAGTAGTGAGATTACTTTTTTTCTAAGAAATTGGTCTAACTTCCTTTATTAATTTTTTTTTTTTGTGGGGGGGGGCAAGGGAATGTGTGGCTGACTCTTGTCAAGGAACCTTACAGATTAAGGAGCTGTCACCAGGACCATCACTGAACAGAATTACAGTCCACTTTGGACCCTGCAGAGATGATTAGTGAGCAGTTTAAGAGCAGTTTAAAGTCCTGCTGTAAACTGGCACAGTTTCTGTCAAGGACCATATCCCTAACAAACCTGTCACCTCTTTGAAGCTACGCTCCAACGATCAGTAAGCAGTTTTAAGGTTGTGCTTAATGATGATCATTGAGTGGCTTTGGCTTTCTACTTGGATCATTGTACCAGATGATCAATACGCAGTTTAATGGGTCCTGCCAAGGACCATATGCAGAAGATTAATGAGCAGTTTGTCAGCTTAGACCATGTAACAGCTGATCTATTAGCAGTTTGGGATCATGCAGATGATCATGATCAGTTTAAAGGGTCCTGCTTAGGACCATATACATAAATGATTACTGAGCAGTTTAATGGATCCAACTTTGGACCAAATCCATAAATGATTAAAGAACAGGACAATGTTAAATGTACGGCGCTCTTTTGAAGCCGTTTACAATGATCAGTGAGCATTTTTAAGGTCTGCTTAGAACCAGGTAACGATGATCATTGAGTAGCTTTGGGTCTCACACAGATGATCTTTGAGCGGTTTAATATTTTTGCTCAGGACTCTACACAGTTGATCTGTGCTGAGGGGGTTGCAGTTTATATTCCTGCACAGCACACTACCCACAAAGGGAACTTTATTGAAGCTATGCATCAATGATCGGTGAGCCGTTTAAAGGTCTGCTTAGAACCATGTAATATGATCATTGAGCAGCTTTACTTGCAACAGAATAGGATGCAGTTTATGGACCCATACAACTTTTCTGTGTTTAATGGAGTTCAGTTTAAAGCGTTCTGTGTAATGAGGTGGTCGCAGTTTATAGTCATGACTGGAACTCTTCAAAATCTAGTATGGTCCATACATTCAGAGCTATAGTCCCTATCATTCAATATGCCATGATGATAGAAACGGAACCTGAATGTATCAGCATTAATGGCTGCAAATTGTGGTCCTAGGGTAGCACTGGTAGAAGAGAAGGCCCTTGGTTCTTAACATCAGTGGCATAACTGTCCTCTCTCCAGTCCATAGGTTCAGGACTGTCTGGGAATAAACACTGTATGACCAGTTTTCGTAAGGCTTGCCTTCGTAGCTATTCAGGAGTTTTACTAACTCTGTGTGCATCAGACCCCCATATTCTTTCACAGCTTTTTTAATATACATAATCAGTAAGACAGTAAACACTAGCCTAAAAAATGTCAATATCTTTGTGTTTGGAACTGCTTTGGACTTTACTGCCTTTTTTTATAGTTGTTTTCACCTTAACAACTTCAGGTAATTCTTCAGTGTCTTTATTCTCAAGACTCAAGATTTTAATTTCTGTAAGTGTAAGTGCTTTCTTGTTTTCTTGAAAATCACCCTCCATTGTAGTTTCATGGATTAAATGATCACCAATTTTACCAGCATTGACCAGTTGTTCACTAGGCATAGTATCTCCAGGGTAAACTATTTTCCAGTTTGATGAGTGAGCGACTGACACACAAAAGGTATCTTTACAATGGTTAACTTCTACCTGAACTAATTCAAGTAAGTTAGGTTTCTGGAGAATGTTAGGATAGAGATTAGCATTTTTCTCTATTTGAGATAATGCAGTAATGTTTTATGAAGTGGAACAAGCTGATTTAAGTGCCAAATGTCCTCAATATTTTAGCATAACAATGAAGCCATTGGGTAATCCTAATTGGCGAGAGCAGCAGAATGGGGCTGGATTTTCCTCCATTCTTTTCCACTAACTTTGCTCGATCCCACATTTTTCCAAACAGTCCCATATGATGGTCAGCATGCACGTGGGCGGCAAAGATGTCTTCCAGGCTGCGGAACATCTTAGCACATTCTTCATCACCATAACGATGATATAACTGACCAGCAGTACCTTTTTCACTATTAAGCAAAATACAATTGCCAGGTTCACTTACAATTTCACAGACATTTGTCCCCTTATTTGGAACTAAAGATCCTGTTTCTAAAAACAAATTAGGTGGACATTTGCCATCAGCTTGATCCTGTTCTTTAGAATGCTCATCCATTGTTGCATGGAAATGCTGGAGCTGTTTTTTAACTGATATTACCCACACTTCAGTGACCTAGTTTGCATTGTCCAGATCTAAGCACTGGTCTTAGTGTTGTATAGTGGGTCTTTTACACGTTCTGCCGCCATGAGATGTCTCGTCGTGGGGTTGCTCACTTGTGGGAGGAAATGCTGAAAGTTGTTTGTAAAAATATGTGAACATATTTCTATTTCTTAAGTTACATTTTGTCGGCCGGAGAATGAAGAGGGGGAGAGAGATAAGGAGAACCGACAGTCTGTCCCCAACAGGGACACAGGCCCAGTCTAGGCGGTCTGCCTCTCTGTTCTGAGTCTCCGTCTCTTGAGCTTCCGTCAGGGTGTCCGAGACTGTTCCCAACAGGGGAACCCGGCCTTGTGCCTTCCTGCCTGGCCGCTGCTGCCTGTCTCTCTGTGTTGAGTCTGTCGCTTGAGCTTCCACTCAGGGTGTTCGGTGTCTTTCTTTTATCAGGTTTGAACGCTTGTGTGTTCAACATCCTGTTTTCGGACACCCATGCATATGCATATTTCCTAAGGTGACTGGGGTCACTTCCACTTCCGCACAGGTATTGGCCCGGAAATGACCTCCTTCTGGCAGTATATCATAACATTCCTCCTCTCCATATTTTTCAAAATAAACAGCCGTGGATATTTTTCCTGCATCTGTCACTCTCTCCCTCTCTGACACTCCACAAGAGAAAAAAAAAACAAAATCAGACAAAAAAACAACAGTCCTCACACATGCTCAATTTGACACAAAAATAAAAATTAAATTCGGAAAGAAATTGACCGTTCTTTCTTCCACAACTTAAACATATGTGTAAAACTGCTACTACAAAGTGCAAGACCCCTCTTTGTTCCCATACAAAAAAAAAAATTTCTAGATTTTCTTCCATGATCCATAACCTCACAGGGCTTTCCTTTTGCTCTAAAATCCCATGTTATTCTTTTTTGGCTCTCCTAGCCTCAACACCAAATAGTATCTTATGTCCACAGACAGGTAGTTCATTCTAGAATCTACAAGCAACTGAATTCACTCCCCACATTTTTGGGCTCTCTCGAACTTCATTTGTGTCGGCGCAATAAGTGAGATTGCGCTCCCAGTATTTGACTGAACGCCCAACATTTTTCAAAAATTCCACTAAAAATATTAGCACAGAAAAACAATCCTGCCCCTGCCGCAAACTAACACATTGTATCATTCACTAATTGCATTACTTTAATACTTTAATATTCTCAGGATTTATTTTATTTCTCTTAACATCGGTTTCTACAATTTTATTTTAATTCAACTTATCTCCTCATACCATCTTTCAATATTCACATATAACTCTGATATGTATATATCTATATATTTTTAAATCACCTTTAATTTAGAAACTCTCACTTATAATATTTTGTTTTTCAATACTTCTTTCCAATACATTTCACTGCCCACGCCTCTGAAATACAAACTGCAAAAATTTCCACCTAGCTCAATTAATTCCCTATATCCAGAACTTGGGTCATTTTTGTTTTCACGTTAAGGGTTCTGCCTAATTTCACAAGACATCCTGGCCCCCATCAAATTTCATCATCATTTCTTTTTCAGGCTCCTTAGCCAAAATACCCCAAAACAGTTACATCTAATTTAAGACCAGCTTAAATCAATTTCCCATTTCCTCATGCTAAAAAGGGACAACCTAGCCCTCAGCGAATTTCAGTTCTTGCCTTCATGGACCAGTACTCGAATAATCAAAGAGAGAAACATGAATAATCAAAGAGAGAGACATCCTAGGTCTTTAACCTAATACCAGAATAAAACTTATTTGAACCCTTGAATATGTAAATTTGAGTGCCAAGGGCAAACTGCATTGCAAAACCAGATTAATTCTTACTGTGCAAATTCATATATTAATTTTTATCTAACTTCATTCCTAAAAAGGAAAATTCTCTTTCAATACTGCGTTACTCTAGACCCCTCAGGTCAATTACATCACATCATTCCCTTCACTGTTTACTATCATTGACGTCCAAATTCATAACAATCTGGCATTCCCATGCACACACATTAAAAGCTTCAAATATATGTATGTTTCCTTTTCTTTCTTTTTTTTTATATAAAAAACCGAAATCTATATCTCACCCACTCGTCTTGTGCATCAGCTGTCCTGTATTTATAATCTAGTAAATTAATTTCATTTGCTTTCTACTAAGTCTAAAAAAATATATCATCTCACGTTCCCATATTTATACATAAAATTCAGAATTCCCAGAAGCCTGTAGCAGTTTTATACATTCATCAGCAAAAAGTGTACTTCCAACAATATTTTACAGTACAAAATGACAATTATAACTGTCACAAAAAAAGATAGTTTGCAAAACACAATATTATTGAATAAAAATAAATTGTACAATTATCCCCAAAAACGAAAATAGACAATTCCAAAAATTGCAAGGTCTCATTGAAAAAAATAACAGAGTCATTCCTCTTCAACATACATTGGAAAATGAACAAAACCACATTGGCATGGATTCGTCTCATGCTTGATTCCTGGGAACTGCACATATTTTTACTACCTCCGTTAACTGAATGTGGGTGCAGAGACTTCATTCCAGACATTTTTCATTTAGCCGGTTCCACCGATAAGGATTTGATCGCTTCATTTGACACCACTACAAACGACTCTTTCCAGGTGCAGACAAATCTCTCCAGCCGGTAGCCACAGCGATAACACCATTTAGTCCTGGTGCCATGATTTTTTCATCAAATCACCAAGGCACCAATAAAAAAAAAAATTTAAAAACACATTTCCATCAATTAATACAAAACAATCTGTAGACCTAGCTCTTTTTCTCTTAGGCATCTCTTCCGTTGATAATAAATGGTAAAAACCTTATCGTTACAAGGCTAAATTATTTGTTATAAAAATTTGCTGTCCAAAAAATATAATAGAAAAAAATGTTCATCATCTTTCCATATTTCATTTTAACTTTAACCTGTTTGTTTTCAACCTTTCTATAATTTATAATTAGTAAGCTCTCCTTATTAAATTTCAAGGCAGTATGTTAAAAAAAATGGAAATCGAAAGTCGAACTCAGTATTTCCAGAGCCACATCACCTTTTTGATGTGATGTGTAAAAATATGAGATAGATGCGATTTACAGGGTTTAAAAGAGAAAAACAATATTACAGTTTTACTTAGCAACAAAACGAGCCTGAAATATCAAAATCAACAATTGAAGCAAAAAAAGAAAGAAAAAATGTTCATGTTGTTAAAAATGTCCCTTTTTTTCTCTTCCATTTCCTCTCAACTGGCTAGTTACTTGATACATTCAGTTTTTTTCTCTCCTGCTATTATTTTTCCTCTCACGCAAAACGTTAAAATAAATATATCTGTACCACAAAAAAAACAATAATAATAGATATATACATGACGTATATATCTATTATTATTGTTTTTTTCATATTGTGTAAGCAGTTGTCTTTTGATGTTTTTTTTTTTTTTTTTTTTTTTTCCTCTCTTTCTCTTCGTTTTTTCATTATTTTTAGAAAAAGATTTTTTTTCGTTCCCTTCCAACAGGCACAAAACAAAAAGAGTCTTCAAACATACCTTGATTGTCATTTTTGTTTTCAAATTAATTCTTTCATTTATACCCTGGAACGTGAATCGTCTGGTGATTGTTTTTTTCTTCCAACCTCGTTGTTTTGTGGTTTCACAGGTTTGTACTAAGTCCATACAGAACTTGCTGGTCTTGACATGCACCAAATCGATATATGTTGTATAGGCAGGGGTAAATTCGTTGGGTCCAGGAAAGAAAGAAGTCTCAAAAGTTGTTTGTAAAAATATGTGAACATATTTTTACTTCTTAAGTTACATTTTGTCAGCCGGAGAATGAAGAGTAGGAGAGAGATAAGGAGAACTGACAGTCTGTCCCCAACAGGCTCAGTCTAGGCGGTCTGCCTCTCTGTTCTGAGTTTCTCCCCATCTCTCTGTCTCGAGTCTCCGTCTCTTGAGCTTCAGTCAGGTTGTCTGTGAAACTCTGACCAACAGGGGAACCCAGCCTTGTGCCTTCCGGCCCGGCTGCTACTGCCTGTCTCTCTGTTCTGAGTCTGTTTCCGTCTCTTGAGCTTCCACTCAGGGTGTTTGGTGTCTTTCTTTTATCAGGTTTGAACACCCATGCTTGTGTGTTCAACATCCTGTTTTCAGACACCCAGGCATGTGCATATTTCCTAAGGTGACTGGGGTCACTTCCAATTCCGTTCAGGTGTTGGCACGGAAATGACCTCCATTAGGTGGTACTCAAGTTGTGTGCAGGCCACCTGCAGTTGGTTATTTGCCTCATCTTCCACTTTCCCATTTTCTGTGAAACTCTGACTATTCGGTTCTTTTAGAATGTTTTCTTCCTCCAAGTCCCTTGTGTTGTTCTGGATTGGTAGCCATTGGCTTGGCGTCAACTTATCAGCTCTGAAAGCCGATGTCAAGCTCCAGAACTTATCCTCAGTTTCCTGTTCTGATAAATCTTTACAAGACTTGGCATCTTGGCCAACAAACAACCCTAGTTTCTTGATAGAACTAACAGGTACGCTTGGTAGAACTATATTGTCTGTAGGGGGTTGTGTAGCAGCTCCTGTTAAATTTACCACACTTAATATTTTTAAGGAATTTCAACCAGTTCAGTGAGTTCTGGCAATTTTATGTTTCATTTGTTCATGCTTCAGAGCAGGTTTAATCCCATGTAGCTTGGAGAGTTGTGAATTACTGTCAGGATCCCATAGATTATTGGAATTATCCTCAGGTTTGTTTGCAGCTGTTTCTAGAACAACCAGGTTTTTAATTGTAACCACCCTTCCAGTAGCCTTGATATAAGTTCTTGTAGCTTCTTTCTGCTTTTGTAAGCTGAGCTATTTTTTTTCTTGTTTGTTGTAAGTTTCAACAATTTAGGATCTGACTTTTCTTTCATCACATCCAATGTGGGTGTACTCATCCTGTGAGTACGTGAGTTGATTTGTCGTGTAGTTGTCCATCTCCACCTCCTGGTTGTAGCTGGTTGTTGGAATAACTCCCAACAGCTGGTCTGTGATTGTAGTTCTTCCGGTTGTTCGAGCCTGTACTGTAGTCTCCCCAGATTTCCACTGTAGTGGAAGGTACTCGGGTTTCCACTGCTATCGTATGAACCCTGTTAAGCGGGACACAGTTTGTATTGGCAACTTCTGGCTCCTTAGCAGCCCTCCGCAGACTCAGACTCATCAGGTCCCCACTGCAGCTGTAAGCCTTTGGTTCCTTTAAAGGTGAAATAGACGTGATATGTGGTGATAAACACAGGACGTAGTCCAGCCCGGTATTAAGGTCTGGAGCTGAGGAGGGAGTTTTGGCAATTTCTGGCATTTTTATCGATTTATTCTGATATTTTTTAAATGTATATTTGTTATTCTTTTTATAGGTTGGTCAGACTGGAACTTATATAAAAATAAGGATGACTAATTAAATATAGCGAAATGATGAAAAAATATTTATTGGCTGTATTTTTCATATATTTTATTCTGATTTTTGTTCATGTAAATTGACCGCTATTTCAAATTATGGGAGCTGCAGTCGACAACATGCACAGTGCAGCTGTCATGCATTTTAATCAAATATATGTGTTTTGCATTGTCTACCATAAACTTTTTAAAATCAGATGCGACATCTTACACGCTTGAAATTTATTTTCATTTTGGTGCATTTTGTTCATACCTAATTTATTGATAATGTTACTTGAAAATGTGTCCAGCCTTAAAATCAATCTCCATTCACCACTAGTATTTTCTCATGGGATGTTTACTTTGTCAGTTGGAATAAATTCATTTTCTCTCCTTTACACAGAACAATCTTTTTACATAACGAACACTTGCAACTGGTAATTACTGCTTGTAATAACTGCTCTGTATGGACTGCTTATCGTTGCTGTTTGTTGCTTGTTCTTTGTCTCCGGGGGGGGGTTATACAATTTATTTTGCATACCCTCCATTCCTGTGCTGTGATTGGTTTCCTGGACTTCCGGGGCTTCTATGATCTATAAAAGGTTAATTTTACCATGGCTAGTCTTTCCTAGACTTCCGTTTGAAGACCAGAGATTTTATCTCCCCCTTTTCGCCTAACGTCAGTAAGTAATGAGATTATGAGAAAAGGTAATCTAAACGAGGCAGGTGTGGAAAGAATTCCTTGATTCACTTCTTTTGTATCCGATTGCCCACCCATCTCCAAAATTTCATTGACATTTATTGAGAACTTTTGGAGGTGATTGCTAGGATATGTAAAACATGTAAAGACTGATAGATATATTTACTGCTCCCGACAGAGGAAAAATTATAAATAATAGCAAAAATACATAAATAAAGAATTAAAATGTCTTGTTATGACCATGATTTGAAACAGGCTTACCATGCCCACGGTTTTAGGTTCAATCCTTTAGACGGTCACAGCTCCTAAAACTCCTCTAAACAGTCAAAAGTTAAGTACGAATGCTTTATTTTATTTTTAAAGACCAGAAAATTTTTAATTCATTTAGAACCGATGCTGATATTGGGCATAATGTAAGGAAGGAAAGAATTGCTGGATCCATTGCAAAATTTATTAACTTCTTCCGTACGTCATTGCCCAACTTTCCACAAAATTTCATTTAAATCCATTGAGAATATTTTATGGACAAACACTGACAAACATGGGTGATTACATATATCTCTTCCAACTTCCAAAAAATAATAGCAAAAAAAGAGTAAAACAACATCTTGCTGTGACCAGGATCCAAGCCATGGTTATCAGTCACCGGGTCAATGTCCTAACCTCTAGGCGGTCATGGCTAACAGTCAAATTAATGATGAATAATTTAAATTAAAGTTAAATGCGTTTGCTTTATTTCACTTGTAAAGACTGGAGAATTTGAAATTCATTTAAAACTTTTGAGGAATTTGTATTGTGTTGTGTTGTGTGGATATATAGGTACAATGTAGAGGAAGAAAGAATTGCTGGATCCACTACAAAATTTGTATTGTGTTGTGTTGTGTGGATATATAGGTACAATGTAGAGGAGGAAAGAATTGCTGGATCCCTACAAAATTTGTGTTGTGTTGTGTGGATATATAGGTACAATGTAGAGGAGGAAAGAATTGCTGAATCCACTACAAAATTTAATAATTTCTAGTTGGGGGGGGTCAACTTGGAATTTAGCTTGACCAAAAAAAACTTCTTTTAATCAAGAAAAAACCCAAAATAAAAAAGTTACTCCCCCATTTTCTTTTTTGGATTAAGTCTTAAATATTTTCATGGTAAAATAATTTCCAAAATGATTTTAATCGTAAGTTTATCATAACTCCTTGCTTATACGGATGTAAAATAATGTTGTCATTGTGATTTGTATAGCTACCATATGTCAAAGCAAGGGAAACCAAGAATGACTTGCTTCAGAAAAAACATGATAATTCCTCAAACACTATGAACAACTCCCACGCTGCATATGTAATAAATCTTAAAAGAATGGGCTATTGATCGGTGAAAACCCCATGTTTCTATTTTCATTTGTTTCCAAGTTATTAAGCTTCAAAAAGGCTGGGTCTCCTTGTTTTATAAAATCTAAATAAATCTTCAAAACATGTAAATGGTAAAAACTGCATGCTTCTATCTTTAATAGTTTCTGAGATATGGGGGCAGTTTTGTGACCAATACATTTGATAAGAGCGACCTCGCTTTCTGCTCAGTTGCAATTAACCTCCGGTTTTGTTGAAATAAAATGCTGTGTTTGTGTTGATTTTATTTCAAGATAAACGGACAGATTACTTGGCTTTTTGCTAATTCACGACTCGTTTTAGGTCGTTAAATTTTACTGATCAAGTTCAGTCATGAAAATTTATGGGGAAAGACATTTTTTGACCATACAAGTGATTGTCTGTAGGGTAATTTTGCCAGTGGCTGGTCACGTTCTGCAGGTGGTCGTTCATGACAGGTCACTTAATATTGCAGAAGCGTCCGTGCATTGAGAAATTGGTTGTTAGGACCAGGTGTTTGGAGAACATGGGAGTTTGGAATTGCAGGTACTACTGTATTTTGATTTCTATGAGAGATTTTTTCAGAAAAAGAAATACTCAATTTGTTTATCTGGAAAAGTTCAAAGTTTCAATTGGTGGGTAGGAGGTATTTTTATCAGCAAAATCTTTTCCCCTGAGTGAAAGAATCCAGTGTTACGGAGAGATAACCAAGAAAATCATACTGTTCATTATGATGAGTAAAAATTTGATAGAGAATCCAACAAGATAAGATATTATATGACAATTTGGAAAAAATTTAACATGTTTCACGTTTTGGCTTCTTCAAGATACTGTTTGTTTTGCATGTGAGCCATTATTGGCACAATTGTTTATTTTGCTTGGATCTTTAGTATTTTTATTTATTAATATTTTATTGTGTTTTAGTATCATTTTTTGCAAGGATTGTGGAAATGTTGTAAAAACCAGGGCATTGGTTAATTGTCGTGGAATCAGTGATTAGTGCAGCTTTGATGCATTGGTGCCAGAGTTTACTATGTTCTTTTTTTACTATTTTGGCACTTTGTTTCGGTGTATTACTAGTTCATTGAGTGTGTTGTTTTTTAGTGCTCTGCAGTGTTCATATAGTCTTTTCTGGAGGTTTCACTTATGTATTTTTTAGGGCATTCCCTGCATTATACCTGATATATTCCTGCTTCGGAGTGAGCGTCAATATTGAGTTTATTTATTAATTATATGTTTAATTGTTTTTGAATTACTAGACACAGTTTTGATGTTAAGATTTGGTAAATTCTTTTCAAGTTTGTTGGTTATAGAATTTGTTTGTAATACTAACCGCCTGTTTTTTTTTTGTTATTAATCACTGCTCCCCACAATTGACCATTTTGAATACTGTTGTTGGGTTTAGATTATTCATGTGTTCTGACATTTATATGTATCTATGTATCCAGACTTTGCCCAGCACTAACTGTTCATAGCAGAAACTTGAAATTTTGCACACACCTACCATAAGTAGGGAAAATGATTCTTTTGTTTTTTGAAAATTCCCTCCCCAAATAAGTTTTTAGTGGGGGTTTTAATTTATAATATAAGTTTATGCCAAATTGGTCCTTAGTTTGTGCCCGATAACTTAATTTTATCACCACCACTGGTTAATTTACAGGGTAAAAAGCAGCATATATAGGTGGCAGTGATTCATAATTTCCCTTGGAATGCTAGTTGTTTTTCTTTTCTTTTTTGGTTTTGTAAGGTTTTCTTTTAGCATTATATATATATATATAGTAATTGGGATAATGAAGAAGTTATATTTTTCTTCTTCAGGTTGATATTGGGGGCTACAGATTCTAAGTGCTCTTAGCCGGGCCTGGCCCGGCTCAGCCCAAGTCTTTATGGGGTCCTAAGCAGAATTTGATTTGGGGGCCCCAAAAAAACATTCAAGCTCTCATGTGGGACATTTCAAGTGTTCTCAAGTGTCCCTAAGCAGCCGTTTAGTTTGCTTATGTGTCGAGCCAGCTCTGGCTCTTAGATAGAAGCCTATGATTATTCCTGACTTTTTATTGTGATGTGAATAGAAATGTATAAGGTCGTTTTTATTTGTGGATTTTCGGTAGATGCTTAGTTTAAATTGGTGTTAGCTCGGTTCAGTAAAATAATGAGAAAGGGTATGGTTTGGTTAGTTTCCTCTTCATAGGTAAATTCTGTTGTTGGTTCTGTTTGACTCAGTTTTTCTATTAGATCAGATAAATCTGGGGATATATCAATAGGTAATCATCAATATAGTGGAAATATCTCAAGTTTTTATGAATGATTGATTGTTTTGTTTAACGGCACATCGACCCTTGGTAGGTCATTTAGTGCCAAATTCAGTGGGGGGGGGGGTCCCCCATGTCCGGAGACTCTAGGGGGGAAAATCCCAAATCCCTGTCACTGATACAGATACCACGAGGACCAGGATAAGGGGGGGGGTAGATCCCAAAAGCTTCTCAGGACGAATCCTGAGCATGCTAATGGTGACCGCCTCCCGACCAGCTGGCCAAGATATCCTGTGCAACTTCTCCCAGGACGATACCCGAGCATGCCACAAGGATCCCCGAAGGGCTGTGGTTCTCTGAACAGATACTACACTTTGATCTTAGCCAAAAGGCTGCGAAGCGATCCCTTCAAGTTTTTAGGTATGATATTCTGGAATAAAGGTTAAAGGCATGCCAAGAGTTCAATTTTATCTGGGCACATGGGAAAATGTGCCCAGGCAGGTGTAGGCCTCTGCAGGCAGTTTTGATGTGTCAACCCCCTTTTGTTTTTGCTCTTCCAAATATTTAAGTGAAAAACAGGGATGACTTGACAGGATACCAAAACTTGCCAATTCCTAAACAAAATGAGGAATTGAACTTTTACATGTTTTACAAAAAATGAAAAATGCCAGAGGAATTTGTGTGATCATGGTGTAAAGGTGTTCACGAAAGGTGCAGAATAAATCCTCTCAGGCCCGAGGGCAGTTTAACCCTGTGAAGGACTGGCCATTTACATCATTTAACTAAGTATCCCCACAGTCTAATCCAATGAAGGACTTAAAAAAAAAGAAAGAAAATATAATTAATGTCAATATATTAATATATGATTTACAAAGAAAGATAACTCTGTTAGCTTTCTTTGTTAATGATCAGTAGTGAAACTCTCCCGTTTCAGGAGTCACTTTTCTCTGATATTTTATGTATTCAAATTAGTTAGCTTAATGACCACTTGTTCAAACACTAATGATCGAAAATCCTGTGTAATTCTCAGTAGTTTGACGACTCATCTCTGTCTGGCTGGGGTTTATATACAGAACATTTGTATCACCATCCAGCTGTGCGTAGTGATTGGTTTCTGGACTTCCGGGAGTTCTGCGATCTATAAAAAGTTCAAATAACCCAGGCCAGTTTTTCCCCTGACACTGGTCTGAAGGTATGAGATCTCACTTCCTCCATCGCCCCGACTGCTGATATGTAATGGAATTATTTTTGCAGTGCAGTAAAAAATACTTTGTATTTGGAATTGTTTTTTGTGAGTGTCATGCATAGTTTGTTTACAATTCATTCAGCAATAAACTGTAGTGCCTTTGAACTAAAAAATAAATAAGATGTAGATCAACTTTTCATCTTTTCTTAGTAATACTGATGTAATGGATTTATAGCATTTTGGGAAAAAATATTTTCATTTTGTTTAATTAAAATTTAAAAATCAAATTCAAAAAAGAGTGGTTTTCAATACTCCAATTGTTTTGGTTAAGAAAAAAGTTTTTTTCTCAAGTTAAAGAAAGTGGATTTATAGCGTTTTGTAACCAAACTCTTCATATCTTCATCGTATTGTTGTTTCATTATCTTTGGTTTTTACTGGTTGCAAATTTGAGTCTGAAACTGGCTTTGAGTTCTGTGGTGGAGAGTTCAATGCTTGATAAGTTATTGAAGAGATCTTGTCAAATGTTTCTCCATTTACTTGTTGAACATAGGGAGGTAATTTTGTGATGTAGTTTATTGATTTGTACATTTCTTATTTTGGTAATTTTTTTTGTAAGGTATTTGATTTTGAATTTGAGAGACAGTTTTCGTGTTGCAATTCATTGTGTGATTATTCTTTCTTTTTTGAAGGGTATTAATTCGTTTTGTCCAAGTTCTTTCTTCAGCATTCTTTGAATCTTCTGCATACTTCTTGGTATGACGTTCTTCATGATGCAGTCTAGTAGAAAATTTTTTCTATTTCTATTAGGGAATGGGTTGAGATTTTCTATTTCTATAGGGAATGGGTTGAGATTAGAAGTTACTGGTAGTTTCATTTCATTTATAAGTTTGTCTTTTCGTTTTCCATGTCAACAAGATGAGTAAAAATTGGATAGAGAATCTGATGAGATAAGATATTATATGACAATATGGAAAACAATTTATTTTGACATGTTTCACATTTCAGTTTCTTCAGAATAATGAGTATAATTTGAAAATGATGTAATAGCATTCAATGTTTGTTTTGCATGTGAGCCGTTATTGGCACAATTGTTTATTTTGCTTGGATCTTTAGTATTTTTGTTTATTAATATTTTATTTTGTTTTAGTATCATTTTTGCAAGGATTGGTGATATGTAAATATTGTTGTTTATATCGTGTGTATCTAAAGGCATTTAAAAAAAACAAAAATATTTTTCTTCTTTGTCTGTTCTAAAAAATAAAAATAAACAAACAACTCTTCATTTAAAATTTGACCTAAGCTATTCAATTTCTACAAATAAATATTTCTCAGGGAATTAAGAATTAATCTTCTGAGCAAACCTGTTCAGCAGGTAACTAGCTAGCAATTATATGGGAACAAGAGTAGTGAAATTTAGTTTATTATAATGAATATATAACGATTAATTCATAGCTGGTATTGATATTGTTAAACTAGGTTGGGGGTGATTTTTCTGTAATCCAATCAAATAACCCTTTAGGCACCAAGTTTTTGAGGACAATTTTGTAAATTTGACTTTGTGCTTTTTATTTTCATTTATATCATCTGCTGACTGAATGGGCGCATGTAGTTGCAATTCAGCGACACTGGTGCCTAAAGGGTTAAATACATTTAAGTAAACACTTTGTTGTTATTTATTAATAGCTTGTCCCAAACTTAAGTTTTTCATTTTTATTTTAATCTCCAGTGATTTCCAGTTATAATGTGGCATTTGATGACAATGATAATTGTAGTTTAAATATATCAAAGAATAATATCAAAATTCCATCAATAGTTTTTTTCTGTTTAATTCTATAAACTTATGGACATTCTTTAATATTTATTAATATTAATATCTTTATTTTTCAGGTGGTCTACATTGTTTGGTGTCCAGTTTGGCTTCAAGTTCTCTTCGCTGCTACTGGGGAGTAGACATAGATGCTTTGTATAAAGAATTTCAGCTTCCATGGAAATACTTGCAGAATTATATTGACTCTGATAAATTCTTAGTTGGGTCCTTTGTCCACCAAGAAAAACCTTTGCGGTATCTTTTGGCTTAGCAACTGAAAACTTTCTAATTTTTCTTCCATTATTGCAATGTTATTTATTGCAAGATTTCCTAATTTTGTTTAATTTTTGTTTTTGTATGTTACATTATGCACTGCTGTTAAGATTGAAATTAGGTCATAGTATCTACAGTTCATTGTTTTTTACTTGGTTAACCACAACTCACCACAAATAATAGGATTATTTAGCACAATAATTTGATGTTTATAGGATTCTGTAAATAATATGCAGAAATAGGTGCTACTTCTACACCGCAAAATAACCCTAAAACTGACATATTTTGGTGTGAAAAACCAATGGTAAATGAATCTTAGGAAACTGAAGCTTGAGTAGGTTTTAGAATATGGTAAAATAAAATACTTGTGCAGCATTTTCTTTACTCACATGCTCTTCCCATGATTCATTGTGATAAGATGAACACAGAAATGACTAGTAATGAAATGGGGTGCACAGAAGTTTGTTTATTTTCTGATGTCCTGTTTATTAGGTTGTTTTACACCTCTATTAAAAGTGAATTACTAAACATGCATGCATATACACAATGCAAAACTCTCTGGAAAGTGAACGGTTCAGTTCTAAAATATTATTTTGCGGAGATTTGGAGACTATTGCCAACTGCAGGTCCTCATTGAATAAATTAATCTATCAGTAAATTATTTGGGTACATCACTTAATTGTCTTATAAAAGAATTAGCCTTATTATACATAATGCAAGATTATGAGTTGTTGGAATCAAATTTTAGACTAGAGAGCAAATATGTAATGTCTTCCATTACAATATTTTCTCTGAGCTTAGACCTACTAGTCATTAAACTAAGGTTACATTTAGAGTAGGTTTCAGATGGTTCTAACTTGCAAAAGATTTGAAATTTTGTAAGACTATGTAAAAGTACATGAAGATCTATGGTAGATGCATCATAAACTACTCTTCAGGTGACACATGCAGTAAATGGCAAAGCTTCCAGACAGAGAGAAGAGAAAATTATGGGAGAAGGAAAAACATTTGTGAATTCTGTTTTAAGTCTTTTTAGTTACTGTATGCTGAAATTAAATATGTGGAAATCTTTTGAGATTTGATTGAAGTACATTCAAATCCAATGAACTAGTAAATTTGGCCAATTGGATGGGCTCTGTTTTTACAGTTTTGTCTAATTTTCAGAAACCAACTACTGCATATCTACTTATTTATAGTGGATGAATTTATATTGAAATTGCTGAATTGTTCTAGTTTTAATTGTTTCACCTTGAATTTAACTAATGCCTGCTCTTTAATATAAATTCTGTTTTACTAATTTTGCTGATCTCTTTCACCATCTTCCTTAATTCTTTCTTTAGATTAAACACATGCAATGAGAAGAAGTTGTTTTTACCTACACCTCAGATGATGAAAGAGGTTATGATGGCTGCTAATTCTAGGACTAGATACCCTGTTGTTCTTCTGAATCTTTCCCTTAACAATACATATTCCTCGGAAGGATGTGTTGAAGTGGTGAGTAGAACATTGTTAGATAAAACATTTCAAACATTCATATTTTATTTCTGCTGGTACACAATAAGGAGTGTAAAATGTATACTTGTGAGACTAACAGTTTAACATCTCTATTACAGAGCTTTTTAATATTCTAGAGTTATGAAGTCACTGTGTCTTCATAGAAAATGATCATTTTTTTTTCTAATATATTATATAGTACAGTACCAAAATTGTTCAAAATATGGAAAAAAGTCTGAAAATTTGCATACTGGTAGGTTTTTAATGCTCTTTCATATAAAAACAGGTCACACATGATCTGACCAAAACTCAGGCTGCCATCATTATTTCAAAATGGCCGCCATAAAAAAATAAAATTCGCAAAATAGCACAGTAGATTAGTGTGAAAACTTGCATAATAGTAGATTTCTTAATGCTCTTTCATATAAAAACAGGACACACGTTCTGACCAGAACTGTGGCCGCCATC
>VCCN01004869.1:23199-34617 GCA_006491835.1 Architeuthis dux
TTCGTTAGTTCAGTCGGTAGAACAGCACCGCGTATAGGTGAAAATAGGTGAAAAAGCATGAACAAATCTACTAGTACACAGATTTTCGCCCTTTTTTCAAATTTTGAACAATTTTTTCCTAATCTACTGTACTATTATTTTCAGTGTTTGATTTTAAAATAATTCCATTTTGAATTATTTCATTGCCATTATTTATTAGATAAATTTAATTTTTTTCATTTTAATTCATACAAAAACTCCTGCATGTGTATGTAGTTCTCATTTTCTTTAACTCAGTCTGAGTGACTTTTAAAATAGCCAGCCAAAAGCAGTCAAACAGTAGGGGACAGGAGGGGACGAAAATAACAAAAACTGATATTATCTATAAATAGAAATATTCCCATCAAATATACCAGTAGCTATTGTCAGAATATAGGCGTTTAATAGAAACATTATAAATTACACAAAATTTAACCTTCCATTTGCAGGTCGCTTTAATGAGCGTAATCCATTTGAAAGATACAACATGTAGCATGAATTCCTGTATTATCAATCAGCATTTGAAAACATGCAACAATCAAATACTAAACTTACAGGTGAGCTGCTTTTATTCTCTTTCCATTGTTAAGAAATATAATACTTATGATTTGTGATTAATACAACCGGGATCTTGATATTCTTTTGTGATAACAACTTTAGCATTAATTTAAATATGCAAAACAAATAGGAAATATTATAATTTCTTATGTTTATAAGAATTTATCTTGTCTTTAAATCTCTAATTGTTGCCTAATTCATGCATCACAAAGACAGTTCAAATCATAAAACCAGCAAAACTTTTGGGATGTTATTACATTACATTTTTTCCTGAGTTAGTCTAGTTTCTTTTTATTAACAGTGAGAGATAATATTTATGATCAAGGAAAAATGCAAATAAACAGGTCTTGAAGAACCTATGAATAATATTTGTGTGTGTGTGTAGAATATAGATTCATTCAATGTGGCCAAACAGCTAATGTAAATACTTGCTTGGCAGCTGAAAACTTTGGATCTGTGCTGTTGTTTTATAATTGTACATGAGCCTGTATTATGTTTTTCATAAGCACATAATTTGTGATTTAAAATTTTAATGTAAATTTAATCAGTTCAATTTCTTTTGTTTTACACTTTTACTGATAATTTTACTTTCAAGTCCACTTTATAAATGACTTTTAATGGGAGAAAATGTGAAATGATTTTAATTTTGATTACCAATTGAAAAAAAAGGCGCAAGATCTCAAGAAATTCATCAATAATTTTAAATCACAAGTTATGAGCTTATGAAAAACATAATACAGGCTCATGTACAATTATAAAACAAAAATTCTTTGTCAGTTACACACTTAGTACTTTTTTGCAGCACAGATCCAAAGTTTTCAGCTGCTAAGCAAGTATTTACATTAACTGTTTGGCCACATTGAATGAATCTATGATGTTCTACTAAACCAGTGGTTCTCAACCGTTTTGTGCTCATGCCCCCTTTGACTTGTAATTTACCTCCTCAAGTTTTTAGATATGAACATACTGACATACATACGTCCAACGCATCTCTATAAGGCACTTTGTGGTTGGTCGGTCCATTCATGCTAACATTTTATGTTTATTTAGTTGTTTTCTGTCACACTATAACAAATAAGATATGAAATTAACATAACCGTGCCTAGATTTGAACGTCTGACCTGACGGGCAGTGGTCTGATCATCGTTCCAATAATAGAATGGAGCTGAAAATGTATTTTGAATTGCGTGTAATAAATAAATTACTGGAATTGACATAATTGAAAAAAAATTTCAGTACTTATTCATAAATGAGTTGATATAAATTATCAAAAGAGTAATTTGTGAGAAAAAGTGGTAGATATATTTTTTTAAGCCAGTCAACCATGTCATAAAAAATATTCCACACCATATTCATAAGAAATTTTTTAAACAAATATTCTAATGTGATCCTTGTGGCTGATGCAGATCTGCAAGTTTTTTAATATTTGGCTCCAGTGTTGTCAATGATAGATGATCACCTCTTTGTACAATATCAAGGTGGTTACAAGTGAGATACATGACTAAAACCAAATTCAACAAGGTAAGATGTGGGAAAAGCAATAACATACAACTTTGCTTTTTCCCAGAGTAATGGATATTTCTTAGCAATATATATATACTTCTCCATATATTTTGTTTCCCATCTTTGAATGTAGCTTGAGCTGCTTAGTCACTCTGTAATTCAATAAGGATCTCCTGTAAAGCAATGTCTACATAAGCAGCATTTACTTCAAATGAAATTGTCACCCAAACTGGAATCTCTAGTAGGTCGCTTAACTGAGCTTGCATTTCATGCAAATTTTTCAAATGTTCAACATACACATCAAAGTCATCATCGTGCAATTCATTGCTAATCTCCATTTTGACTACAAAGTTTGTGAAAGAGACTATATTGAACTGCCTTTAGGCCACGGGCTAGCAGGACCTACCTTGTATCTATTAGGCTTTAAAAGTTACTTATACTTTTTATTAGACAATATCACATAATATAAAAAATAATACTGATTACATGGCACAAAGTGCAATAACAAATCACATATTTGAAACCTGTCAGATGGATGATATGGTTTGGATGCTGGAGAGATTTTTGAGCAGAATATCATCACCATCTCAAGAGAATAACATTTGTAATGTTTCAAATACTAGCTCCAACATGTTGTCCACACCAGGTGAGCATGTGAAAACATGCACAAGTCAGTCTAATGAGAACAAGAAAGTTCCTGTTTGGTCTGCCTACAATTCTCTTGTGAATTGATAAAAAAATAGCCATCTTGATGTAGACAAAAAATTTGCTCTATCAATTATTAATGCCATTCTACTGAATGGTCAACATTATTGACAGCACTAGATCACTTGTCAAAACTAAACTAACTTGTTAACAGAAGAAGCTGGTTGTGACATCAAATATTGAATTTTACAAGACAGTGTTGAAGTTAGAATATCTGGGTGCAGTATGGAAGGGCCTTCCATACTGTTCTGTGTGTTCTTCAGTGGAAGAATAATAGAAGGCAGTAGGCTGGACTTGGCATGGCAAGAGGCAGACTTCTATAGCAGTATAACTGTTGCCCAAATCATCAATGGAATCCATTATAACAGAGCTATTGAAGTACATCATATTAACCTCCAGATTCTTTTTGATCTATGGTTTAGGGCATTCTTTGATGACTATCCACCTATTAGAAACCTGCTACAATCATGTTCAAAGGAACTGGAAGTGTGTTTGACAGTCTTACCAAGGTGTCACTGTGAAGTACAATGCATTCCTTGTTAAGTTGCAGGGAATCCATTTGGTGAAATTGTTTGAAGAGTATGATCAGTCATAGAGATTTTCCAATGTATGTGTGGGCATGCATGTACATGCAACAGCTGATTACCATGCTGCAGTTTCAACATGTTGTACATGAGGGGAATTGGTTTTGTATTTGTCATCATTGGAGAAGCTTTGTGCCTGTTTTTTGTTTTTTTGCCTTTGATCAGCTAGATTATGCTCAAAACATTCCAGAGAATATTGCATGAAACCCTGTGCCAGCACTGCACATATGCATAACCTGAAGACATCTGATCTTGAAATTTGGAATGAATTTATCAATAGAGATTTCACTGTCAATACAACCAATGATAATCCATTCAGTTGAATTGGAATTGACCAGTCCATGGAACATCTTAATAAATCAACCAAAGGCTTGGGTGGAATCAATGGAATTGCTTCCTATCCAACAATTTTGATGAAATTCTGTTAGGTCCTTGCTGCTGAAGCTGAAGAGTTAGTTTCACTCTCAAGTCAAAACTCAAAGCGTCACAAGTCACAACTAAAAGTGTTTAGACAAGAAAAGGCTATAAACAAGCTCAAAGAAGATTTTTAAAGCTTCCGGAAAAAGCACTGTACTATGTACAAGCTAATTTCAAATGAAATCATAGCCAGCAATGTTGTACAGAGTATCCTTTCTATAGAAGAACTTGGAAAGAAGGCATACATGCATTTTGTAGAAGAGCGGTTAATGAAAGAGGGAATGAAAAAAATCTGAGCATTGTTGCATCGGATGTTGTAACATTAAAAGCTACATCATCACATTTTGCCCGGCTGCTAGTTATTGCCAGGTCTTCACGTGAAATTGTGGATTGGCCTGAGGTCATAGCTAAATATGAATTTGTCTACAGCGGTCAGATGTTGATGTAAACAAATGACAAAAGCAAAGTTATACATCTTCTCTCAGACCTAGTTAATGATGAAATTTATTCAATACCAGATACTAATGATGGAAAGGTTTGTCTCATTGTTGATGGAATGGCTGTAGATCAAGAATTAATGTCAGTGAAAAATTTTGAGACATGCAAGGATTTGGGATTCGGTTTAGGATATGTCAAACTAATTGATTCCAAATCCAGTGGCTATGACCAAGTTGGAGTCATATTTGACAATTACACTTCAACAACATCATCAAGGAAGGCACAAGACAATGTCAACATGGCCAAATTACTACTGTTAAAAACTACATTGTATAAGACTCAACCTGGATCAAACATAAAAAGGCATTTCTTGCAAGCAATGACAGAAAAGATTCTTTAACATTGTACCTTGCACAGCAAATGGTTGAATCAACCATTTGCTGTGCAAGGAGCTTGAATCAAGCTCTGTCCAGAAATTGATGGCTGTCACAAGAAAAAATGTCTTGACAAACTTTACAGCTGACCATACACCAGGAGTTAGCACTCAGGAAGAGGCAAATACACTCATGATGTTTGCATGCAGTGGATGTCAGTGCCAATGGACTAACTGTCCATAAATATTCTCAGGACACAGATGTCCTGCTATTGGCACTGCGCAGAGTCCCTTTGCTAGGGCAGCACCCTGTAATAATCATGGATGTTGGACAAAAGCATTGAATGGTCATGCTATTACCAATATATGATAAATTTTGACCAATGAAGGCAGCAGCAGTTATAAATTAGCATGCCTTCACAGGTTGTGATACTAGTGGACATATGGCAAAAGGGAAAAGACATGCTTCAATGCATTTTTAAACACAAATGAAAGAGCACTCTCCTAGGCATAGACAAAGAACCATTACCAGATGTTCTTCAAGGATGTGAGAAGTTCTTTTGCGCCCTTTTCTACCCAAAGGGAATCAATATCACTAAGTCAAGGGAGCTAAGATTTATTCAAGGAATTGCCACAAAATCAGTCTGTTGAGAAACTCCTGCCTACATCTGGAGCATGGAAGCAGCATATTAATCAAGCTCATCTTAAAGCAACCATCTGGCATCAGGATTTGGTGCTGCACCCAATATACCTAGGTCCTAGTACACTTGTATAGAACAGAAATTGGTATCTTTGTTGTCCAATGTGCCTCCAGCCCTAGAGTCAGTGTTTCAATTGATTAAATGTAATCGTGGTGCCACAAATATTGAATCCACAAACAAGTGTGCAAAAAGATGTTCCTGTGGAAAGAACAATCTTGTCTGCACTGAGCTGTGTAACTGAAGGAGACCAGGACAAATGTACCAATACCCCTCCCTATATTGTTGAGGGTGACCTGGATGAATTGGTCCACTAGGGTACTTGAGACTGTTAAGCTGCCGGTATGCATACATGTATGACCAGGTACACTTTTAATACATGTAGCAGTATGCATATCTATAAATTTATGACATAAGAAATATTTGTATTATTATATTTATTTTACTATTTTTAATTACATATTTTATAAATGGTTCTGTAATTGTATAAGAAAAATATCAAAAACCAAACAAACAAGAACGACTGAGAGAATATGTTATTGTACTTTGTGACACATAATCAGTATTATTTTTTATATTATGTGATATTTTCTAATGAAAAAGTATAAATATTCCTCATCTTTTATTTTTGTATGTTTTACCAATAATATTGTGTTAATATTTATAAGATGTGATATCAGATTTTTCAAAATGTATGTTTTAATTAATATTTTTTAGAATGCCGATGTTTTAGCAGTTGGCCATTTTGAAATTCAAACATTCATAGAAAAACCGGCAACAAATCTGAATGGTTTTTAGATATGATTTAACCATGTTGCCAAGTTTCTACCCACCAAAAATGATAACTTCCACTTTCTGATAGATTAAATACTTTATGCATTATATTTATCTTTGTCAAAGTTCTGTATTTGTCTTGCTATGATTTAAGTTTTTAGTACTTTCATTATTACTATTAATAGATTTTCTCCATCTTAACTTAAGACTACTATTAATAGATAGTAAAACAAAATGTCAGAAAGAATCAGAGCAATCGGTGGTAGGATGACTATAAATGTGTGTCTAGCCTAATCATCAAGCCTTGCATTGCTGAAGTGGTTAAGGCTCCTGGGGTATGGGATGAGAGTCCATGTCTCATTGGAAATCCTACTTGATTTCTAATTTCCTGTTGCTTAATTTAGCGAATGTATTAACCCAGAATGTTGTAGTAAAAAGCATAATGGAGAAAAACTAATAATAATAGTAATAAAGTCTTGCTATGAGTAAGCTATAATCTGTTTACATTTTTGATTTCTTTTAAAAAATAAATGCAAATTTTCCATTGCAGCCTTTGTTTGTTGCTTCCGCTCCTGCTGTCGAGGACATTGACAATTCAATCACATCTTTTTCATTAAACACCACAAAGTCATCAAATGAACCAACGCCTGCATTTTTAACAAACCAGAAACATTCTGAACAGCAACCAGCAGAAATAACTTCTCAGAATAGCGGAGACATTTCAAGTGTGTCTGGATATGAATCTATGCCAGCAAATGCTGAAAGAAATGAATGCATTGTTTGTCAGTGTGAACAAATTACAATGGTCTTATTACCATGTCGCCATGCATGTGTCTGCAGTATCTGTTTTGCTAAACTTGAGCGCTGTCCAATGTGCCGGGAATTCATCTATTCTTACTTTTGGTTGGAAGAAGGAAATCGTCATGAAATGAGTTCCCCATCTGCTACTGTTCCTCCTCTTTCGATTGTACCAGGACAAAGCTCTTTTGTAACTTCTCCTGGGGCCCAGGGAAGAGGTTCTTTCAAACAGTGGATTGTTCAACTGAACAACACTATAAATAACTACCTTGGTTTTAGATAAACTTGTTAAAACTTTCCATTGCTCTCGATGTATTCAAACCTACTCCATGCCTTCATCATATGCATGAAGCAAAAAATATCAAATTTTAATTTTTTAAGCCAAATCTTTTATTAGTTAAAGCATTGTTGAGCTTCTTGAAAGTAATTTTGATTCTTAAAAGGTCAGGGTCATTGAGAATCATAAAGAAGATGGCAATTTTATACCATGAGAAATTCTTTTTTCTACAATCATGATGCACTTACACTGAGTTGATTAGGAACAGGGTCCATTTTTGGCTCATAGGCTAGTGTCATGGAAATGGAAGACATTTCAATTTGTTTCTCAATCAACTACCTTTTTCATGTTCAGGAATTTTGAATTTTTGATTTTAAATCTTTTAGAAGTTTTTGCTTTAAATGTTTAGTTAATTTGATAAAAGAAAACTTGTTCACATTGAATTACCCTAAATATTACTATAACTCTGTTTCATTTAGTCTGGGCAACATTGTAAATTGTACTAATTTAGACATAACTTGCTTAAAAGAATTATATGTAACACTCCACTTCAAACTGCAAAGATATCTTCACAAAATGATGTATTACTCTAATGTTCTGTAGGGCTTATGTACCAAGAAACAAATGAGGAATATAATTCCCCTACTGCAGGAGCTCCTAATATTGAGGAAACTGACCACCTCATGATTATGATCTCAGGAAATTTCATATAAAGTAACAAAGAATGTTCAATCCCTAAAAAAGGAACTGGCTGTGACAAAAGCAAGGAATGAGAACTGTATACTCTGATAATGAAATAAAGGATTTTTACTGAAAGTTTCTTGAAGATATAACCTGCAGCTGATGAAGTCTTGAGAACTGACATATTGATGAGCATGACAATATACTTGTCAGTCAGTTTTTACACTAGAACATTGATCTTTATGGTTTAGAATGATTATTTTCATCGTCTATGTTGAAACCCTACAGAGAGACACCAGTAGTATGATCATATTACTGGCAGACACGGGCAACACTACCATTGTTATGGACAAACTAGACTACTAACAGAAACTGGCAAATCTGGTAGAAGATGGCAGCTACTGTAAACTGAAGAAGGATCCTACATTGAATACTGAAAGGAAGCTGTCACAAATCCTGAAAAAGGAACAAAGTACAGAATCAACACCACAGTAAGGTCCTACACATGCATGGCCTCGCCAAAATCCATGAAGAAGGTATCCCCCTAAGGCCCATTGTTAGTTGCCGAGGATCAGCATACCATCCACTAAACCGATTCCTGGTAGATATAGTCACCTCACTGATTGGCAAGTCCTTAACCTATGTAAGGAACTCAGCCCGTTTTGTGGCAACAATTAGAAACGCTCCAATTCAAACCACCCAGATGAGCTTTGACATTGTGAGCCTTTTCACTAAAGTCCCAACAGATGAGGCTATGTTAGTGGTCCAAGAAAAACTGGAATCTGACCCAAAACTGGTAGAAAGCACCAACATTCCCAAGACAATTAAATGCTAACATTTTGCGTAAAAATCCAATTCCAATTGGGTTCAAATATATATCGACAGGAAGAAGGTATGGCTATGGGGACAACTTTGTCTTTTGCCTTTGTTATCAAACATATACATGGAGTCCTTTTGAGGAAATGGCTCTCAGAACTGCAATGCTGAGACCATCCACCTGGCTGATATATGTAGATGATACCTTCATGCTCTGGTCTCACCAGGAGGATGTAAAAGTGCTGTTGGACCATTTGAACTCACTAAGACCCTCTATACAGTCCACTATGGAAAAAGAGACAAATGGTGAATTAACCTTTCTATATGTACTGATAACCTGCACAGAACACGGATTCAGAACATCCATATACCACAAACTGACTTTCACTGGACCTGAGCTATGATTCCAACCACTCAAATAATACCAAAACAGTGGGCGAAACAGTGTTGCAGACACATACAAACGGGAGATGGTTAGCATAAAAGGCACTGTCCTAATAAATAACTACCCTGCTAACCTCACATCAACATCAGCATCAGCCACCAGCAAAAGAACCCAGAAAACACAACAAAAATTAAGAAAATATGCGGTCCATACAACATCAGGACTTTATTCCAAAGTGGTCCCACACTATACAGGTACCTCACCAAAACCAAACCACCACTTGAGGAAAACATGACCAGATACTGCAGTTGTGGTAGACGTTACAAAGAGGAAACCAGCTGCCCCTAAAAATAAGAATTGCGGAACATTGGAAAGCCATAAAACGTGGGGGACACTTAAATCTGGTATGTTTGAGCACATGTGGAGGGAGAGGGGCACACTATGGAATGAGGTCAAAATAATTGACAGGAAGAAACATTGGCGAATAAGATGTTTGAAAGAAGCTCAAACGACCAGATCAATATGAACTGCGTCTGGTATCCTTTGGTCAAAAGGAAAGCTCTGTGAGTATGACTCTGGAAAAAGTGTCACCCGATCAAAGGGAAGCAATTCCAAAAACACAGTGGCACATAGGTCAAGGGGAGATAATCTCTGCAAAACATAGAGATACAAAAACTGGATGTGACGTGACAAATAGGGCAAGGAGCATGCTTTGCAGGAACTAGTTTCAACCTCCCAGAACAAAGAACATCTGAAGAAGTCCAAAGGATACACGGCCAAATCATTGTGAAAGAATGTGCTACATAGACGAGGAAAATAGTTTGACTAAACCATATACAATGATTAAAACACCCTACTTAACAAAATTTAGACATAGAACATTAATCTTTTTCTTCTCATACATATACATCCCTTTATACTATCAAAATAATTGTTCTGTTCAGGGAACCACTGATTTCGGCAGCTTTAAGCATATTTATGCTAATAGGGAGATACTTTAATTATATGTATTGAAGATTTTAAAATTATTAAAGAAAAACTCATACTAAAGATAAATTGTTCAGCTTATAAATAGTAGTTTTATTTTCATTTTAATATTTTTCTCCAATATATTTTTAAATCTATGTAATCAACACTTTTTTTACTAGAGCTCTTCCAGATTTGAACATGTTTCTGCCTTTTCCATTTATGTTAAACTTCCAACAGTTTTTATACTATTGGGATAAAGGTCCTTGGTAACATTGCTCAAGTTTCGACCTAATAGTGTCTATCTTGTCAGTTCTAGTTTCGTGCTTATTAGAATTTCTGCTTGTCAAGTGTATTGGATTTGAAAATGAGTTCATAGTCATATATTCAAAAGATTGTCAAAAGACATGAGATTTTATTCATTTCTGATTTCTCAATGCCAAAAATAAGTGATAATAGTTATAAAATGTTAATTCTTTAAAAAGCTAATATTTACTAATCCAAAAAAGATATAGAAGGGAAAAAGCAAATTGTTTAGCTTTGCTTTTATTTCATGTTTTTTGTGCCAGTTTTATGAAGATGCATTTATTTATGATGTCACCCAGGGTGGTAACTCATGGTGTCAAGCCCCCCACCCACCTGAACTTGCTCTCTTCCCAGGATATCTAGAATGTTGGTGATCTTTTTGTATTACAGGTATACACACCTCAGAAGATACGCAAAATTTATTTTTCACATAAAATCTGAGGGGAATCTTTTTTTAATGTTCGCCTTTTTTTTCTCAATACATACATCAAAGGATACACAGAGACCCATAATTTCAAAACTATTACACCTAGATCTCTAATTTTATGTTGCTTTTCATTGCACTATGCAAATTGTCTCACTAACACTAAATATGTTAAAAATAAAAAAGCTTCTTCATTAGTACAAAGTATAGTATTGAAAGTTATAATCTTATATAGACAAGTTTTTTTGCATACCTCAAATTGGTACCTGTTTAACGAGAATGAAAACCGCACACATGATAAAATCTATATTACCAATAACTTGTAAAACAGTAACGTCTTTAAAAATGACAATCGGCAACAGGATCACCAATAAGCCTTGGGGAAATGACTTGTTGCTAGGAGATGAATTCTCTGTAAATCAAAGATCACTGGTCCTTGGAACTTTCTTTGGAAGACAGAAGGAGATTGACATATATAAATAATCTAATGAATCCATAGAATTTGGACTGTGGATGTAAAATCCTGATTACTTAGCTTCACATTTTGGGCTGTAACGTTTTAAGCCCAATGGATCCAAATTGACAAGATACATTGTTGGAAAGCTGAGGAAATATATATGTATATATATATGTGTGTGGGTTGTTTGGATGTGAAGGAAGCCACCTATACGCGGTGCTGTTCTAGCTACTGAACTAA
>VCCN01004880.1:40529-52531 GCA_006491835.1 Architeuthis dux
TGTATAATACGCATTCTTTTTTCATCGTGCTATTTACTAAGCATATCTTAGTATTGGCACAAGGACACGAGCATGGAGCATTCAGTGAGGATCAAACTACGAGACCAGCTTGCTAACCATTACACCGCGACGATGTTAACAAGCCGGTTCGAATGTAGTGGGATTTGTGCGTGTGTGTGTGTGGGCGCATCTGTGTGTGTACATCTGTGTGTGAGAGTTTTCTGTGTATGTGTTGTATGTATGTATGGGTGCATGTGTGTGTGTGTGTATGTGTGTGCGTGCGTGTGTGTTTATTGATGTGTTCTCTCTCAAGTTATTGTTTAAACAATTTTTTCCTAATTATGATCAGTTTCCATTACTTTTTCCATTCTGTACAATGTTCGGATCCAGTCACGCGCCTCTTTACATTTTTACAAAAAGGATGTCTATTTTAAAAAATCAAACTCATGATATACATACTTGTTGACAAATAACCCCTTCCTTTCTTTAAAAAAGTAGGCATGCTTAACACAACGGATATATATGTATGCAGTTTTAGAAAAGAAATGCTGTTAATTCAGAAAGTAGATTTACAAAATAGTGGGCAATGATATTAATTTGAAATTGTGTGAACCAGGCTTTTCTCTGGTAAGAAGGTCGTGAGTTCGAATCTCACCGGGATCTTACTCTTATGATCTGCGTTGTTCACTCACTGCCATAGAGTGATGGATCGTGTTGAGTTGTGATAAAAACAACTAAATAATAAGATGAAGGTAAAACGTAGTCAAAAGTAATACAAGGCTTACAATACGTCATCTAATATTATTACTGGAAATTGGGTGTTTCTTGTTTCGACGCGTGTCCTGAAGGACGTCCATAATAGGGCGACGAGGGTAATACGCTATCGTAAGACATGTGGTCAACCTGATAGAATCATCCTAACACTGTGACCAATGGCTATTGTAGAATGCATAGAGAATGTGGGGACTGCTAAGTCAAGAGTGTGTAGTCTAAGCACAACAGAGATGGGAATTACATGGATAGACAGTATGTAAGAGTACCTTCTTCTGCATGTGGGTCTGGGGTTGCTCAAATTGTTTTGGGGTTTATTAGTACTACTCTTTCCCTCTGTGTGTGCGTGTGTATTTTCGCGTGTGTGTGTGTGTTCGTACAGTTTGTCCTGCGATTGTGTGCGCGTGTGTGGCCGTATGAGAAAGAGAGAGATAGAGAAACTATGGTCGGTTTTCACGTGGGTCTTGTGCTGCTCAGCTGTTTTGGTGTGTATTAGTACTACTCGTTCTGTGTATACACGTGGGTGCGTGTGTGTTTGTATGTGTGCACGCGCGTATGTGTGTGTATTAGTATGCGAGTGCGTGTGTGTATTTGCTTAATGCATGTGGTAGGAGATACTGCACTGTGTAGGAGTGCACGCATCAGTGTTGCAGCTAACACGGGGGATGTGAGGGGCACATATCGAACGCATGTAAACTTAGGAGGAAGTCAGAGGAGAAGGCGGGATGGAAGTACGGGCGTCGGAGGAGAGATGAGAGAGTGGGATAGTCAGTAAACACGGACCAGTCGTCAGTGTAGCAGGAGAAAGTTGGACGGCAAAGACTCGATAGGAAATATTATTTTGCCGAATGTCTACTTAGGAGAGACACACGAAGAGAGAGACAGAGAGAGAGAGAGAAAAAGTTCAGGAGAGACAATCAGAAAAAAGAGATTCTGGGAGGTGCACGTGACCGAAAGGTGGACGGTACGGTGAATAGGATCGGCGAGTTCAAACCCCATCTGAGACTGAATATGCGTTCATTTCGGATTAATGCCCTTGGGAAAGACATGCATATTTCTCTTCTCACTCTCCCAACTCGTCTTGTGCCAACATGGCAGGGTAAGACCCATCACCCCCCCCCCAAATGTGTTACCCTGCGGACCTTAGGGAACGCCTCGGGTCAACAATGGACTTTAAAGGCCGATAAAGAAATATAAGTGAAGGAGAGAATACGAGTATGAGAGAGAGATAAATAGATTGTAGAAGCGAGATATAATGGAAGAAAGAGAGAGAAAGAGAAATACAAAGAAGGTGTAGAAGAACGATTGAAGAAGTAGAATGTTAAAGAGAGAAAGAAAGAAAAAAGAATGTATGAGAAAGATGAATACATTGGAAGGAAGAGAAACTCAGAGGGAGAGAGAGAGATAGTGAGAGAGAGAAAGAGAGAGAGAGAGCGAGAGAGAGAATTGACCCCGTTTACAATGACTGTGCAAATTTCAAAATTCTGTTTAATGTTTGCGTTTCTCTTTCGTCTTAAATTGTCCGATTTTAATGAAGTGTTTTCGAGGGTCAATGCTAGAAACGGTTTTGATGGAAAGAAGGCAACTTTAAACAAAATAAGTTTTTTAAAAATCTGAAAAGAATTAAAAAAGCACAACAAAACAAATGTGCTTAAAAGACCCAGTCACACAGAAGAAGGTAGACTGACGGATATTCAAAGGGGTAGATGAGGGGGTCTCTTCGTGGAACGGACATTTCTGCAAAAATAAATATAAACAGCAAGGAACAAGGAAACGAATAAAAAAAAATGGAATGGAGATTTCGAATGAAAAAAGGGTTCCAGAACTTAAATTAAGCAACAAACAAGTAAAATAAGGAATTTCTATTCAAAGCGCTTCTGGGATAATCGAACTCTTTTTTCTTGTTATTTTTTTTTTGTTCACACACATCGGCCAATCCATTTTATGGACTTCTTCAGGTGTGCTATCCGTATATAATGTAAAATACGCGCGCGTGTGTGTGTGTAGGTGCATGTGCGTGTGTGTGTGTGCATGTATGTATGTATGTGTGCGTATGTGTGTGTATGTGTGTGTGTGTGTATGTGTGTGTATGTGGGTGTGTGTGTATGTGCGCTCCTGCGTGTGAGGAAAATTCAAAGTGCAAGATGAATCACGGAAAACATCGATTTAGAAGTTGAGGTGTAGAATAAGCTAACGGAAGAAGTACTGGCTGGTCAACATTTTTTTCATTCTTGCTATTGCAACTGAGAAAAGCGTGACAAAAAGGACATTTGGCAAAGGTGCCATCTACCAGGAGTAACGATGCAGATATGGTTTGTGTCACAGATTTATTTACATCGGATAATACTGGTTTGCAGTATTTTATCTCAAAGTTACTTTCAAAACAAACAATTTTGAAAACCGGTACACATAAACTATCATATTTGAGAATTTCTCTTTCTAATTGTGCCAAGTTTAAATAATACATACTTCTACACGTGAACCACCTTCTTCAGTGCACTTCAGCTAGCGATTAACACAGGCATTCCCGACATCAGCAAGCATTTCGAGTGGTATGTTTGCACAACCATCTATGATTCTTGCCCTTAGTCCATAAAAGGTCTCATGCTATTGTTGCATAAACTTTTATTTTGATGTAGTCCATCAGCTAGACTACGATTTTGCACTTCAGTCGTAACTCAAGTGTCATCATAATAATAAAGGGGGTGGGGCGTAGAGCTGAAGCTTAAGTGTCAAAACCTTTCTCTGAGATCAAACGACTCTCTCTTCTTGGGATGTATACCTCTCTTTCTCGTATTTAACCCTTCTGAAATGTATTTTTCGTCTGAATACGATTATCTTTACACGATGTCAATCTTGTATTTGGCATTTTTAAATACATTATCACGCTGAAAAATACGAAAAGCAACGCGAAGAGACGAGAAGCAAAGTCAGTATACGGAGGTTTGCGGTTATTAATTGAATATTTTAGGGTTAGGGTTATTCAGTGATTAGAGTAATTGTTACTGGTGATTATTTGATTTATTGCGTTGATGCAATCTGGCTTTCTGACTTTCCATTTATTATTTCTATGGTTATATATGATCAGTATAACTAAAGTATTAATGAAAACCTTTAGAATAGAAGTGGTCAGAAATGTGTGAGCATAACTCACTGACGGCAAAACCATAAAACATGGACAGGAAAAACGTGTATGCAATGGTTATACGATAAATAATGAAACAGTTATTTAAGTTAAATGATGCCAATTAATAACAATAAGACGGGCGAAAATAACACATTAGTAATATTAAATAGAAACAAACAGTAAGGAAAGAGAAATACTACATACAAGACAGAAAATGTCAAGTCTTCGTTATTAGAAACTGTAGAAAGTACTTCAAAGTACAGCGTTTTATTTTTGTGTGCGCTATTTCCTAAAATGTGACGGAAAATACAATAAGGATGGAAACAACAACAATGTTTGGAAAACAGGCGAAATGCGGTAGCATTGTATTTAACATGCCTCGTGTATGGGAGATAACATTTTATGGATTAGTGCTTGCTCTTTATTGATTAATTTATATTGATCGCATTTGCATAATGACCCGTCCCAGCTGCTCTTAGGAATAGGAATCTGTAAGTAAGCAAGGTGTCGCTTGCGTCAATCTTTGTCCCTTTGACGGCTCCATGAAACTTCCAAATTGTATCAAAAAGGGCCATCGGCTCAAAGGTCGGCCGGCAATCAAGGGGAAGAATAGTGAGACAAAACAACGTGGTAGTGTTTATGCGAAAATCAATCACTCAACTTGGTGGATATATATGTAGCCCAACATAATACAATGCTGGTTACGTTTTCTTTTAACCATTAAAGATCTCTGGGTGTTCTTCCCCCGTTTAAAACAGCGCTGGAAAATGCTCAGTGCCTGTGGGTGTTAAGTCGCAGTCCGAAACCGGGTGGAGTACAACGACAGAAGCAGTGAGTCCTGCCAACAATCACATTGAGGAGATACTTCAATTCTCTTGGATATGAGAGACCATGAAAATGAATAAGAAGTGGCTCAAATAAAACCGCATGTTGAGTTACGATGTTCTGACTTTGCTAGGATTTTGGAACAAAAAACTAATTCGCATTGGCCGTATTAAAAAGAGACTTCAGGATCCTAGGATGCACCCCATGATGATGCCCAGGGTTTGGAAGCTGTTTTGATGATGAAAGAGAAATGTCGTTCAGTGAGAAGAAGAAGGACTCGGTCAATGTCAAGCATGGTATATTGGAGTTGAAAGACGGAAGGAACGAATGGCTGAATTAACAGACGCTTGGTTAGCAGCCAGGGATGACATAGAAAGAGTCATGAATGTAACACCAGGCTGTCTTCCCCGTGTTACGGCGCCAACGGTAACAACCTGAAGGAGAAATGTGAACAAATATATGAAGACATTCTGAATTGCAGAATCTTGTTATCAAGTCGGGCTATCAATACCTGAATAGTGTCTCTAATTCCCTGTTCGGTATGGATATGCATGTGTATGTCCTAATCTTTGCATTGCTATTGAGATACTGCTAGCTGTCACAGTTTCGATCGCTAGTTGCGAGAGATTATTCAGCAAGTTAAAACTATTACCTCCAAGTTAGCAATCCGCAATGCGTCAAGGCACTCTGTGATCTACACCCATGATCATGCTGAGTGTAGGAAGAGAAGGAACAGTGCAAATTGACATTGACCAAATCATAGAACAAGTTGTATCAGCGAAAGCAAAGAAGATGCAGTTATCATGTTCATGCCTTAATTCGTTATTCAAAGTAAAAATGGGGAAATCTGTTTTTGAATTTGACATATTAGAACTGTCTTTTGATTATTCGCAATTTCTTTTGATTCGTTCTTTTTTTACTTAGACAACTTTCCAAGAGAATTTCCTTTGAGAATAGAAATGTCTTTTATTACTTTTTATTACAAGTTTAACTCAGTGCGACGTATTGTTACGCGTAAAATAAATATAACATTGATTTTCTCTTTTGTAGAATATAAAGACATTTTCCTATGGAAAGTATTAAGGACTTTTAAAAGGTTGTCTCTCTTTTTTCTATGCTTCCCATGTTTTGATTTGAACACTAAAATGTTCTGATTGAATGAGACATTTGACACTTTTGTTAACATCAGATGCTTTCAAGAAAGTTGCAAGTTAGCTTTTCTTTCTCTCTCTCTCTCCCTCTCTCTCTCTCTCTCTCTCCCTGACCCACTTTTTAGATTATTGGCATTCATTATAAAGGTAGATACTATATATATGGAAAATATTCCTTTTTTTTTCTTTAAAACGTTTTTAGTACGCTGGAAGAATTCAATAGCATTATTAATACTATTTGAATGGAGTGATAATGCAACAGTAGGAGAGGCGAGTGGTCAAGCTGTTGGCGATACGGAAAATGGAATCGGTGAGTCGAGTTCAAACTACACTTGAGATAATCTGCGTTCAGCAGGCAGCTGAAGAAGGCTGTAGAATTGTCGGCTCAAACATTGTGCTAACATCAAGAAGGAGAAAGGACGTCGATTGTCCAAACAGATCTTTTAGATTTAAAATGTTATTGACTTTTCTCAAAGTTATAGAGAATTTATATATTCATATATTTGAATGATCCAAAGAGAATCTATTTTGTATGAGGTCTATTAGTAAGACTTGAACACACGCATAGCCGGAATTCGAACTTGGCGATATACGTCACACATACGTCACACAACCCTGATATCTACCGTACCATGTAGCATCTGATCGAAGGGATGGCTGGGTTATGTACACACGGGTAATGGTTAGTAAGATCGTTAACCCACGGAGAGAGGTTCCTTAATCGTATTCCTTGCATATATGCATTGAATAGCATTTTAAACGTCGTTGGTATGACTCGGGGTGGATTAAACCGCGGCCTACCGAAGCGGAGACGAGCACTTCTACAACTTCCCCATGGTGATCGGTTTAGAAGATAGTGTTAACTAGTTTATTTATTGTTGGGATTCGATGTTAAATTACACCCGTAGATATTGGATATGGTAATGGTAGATCTCCTCTGCATACACGGATGACCTTTATGCGAATCTGCTTTTAAACAGACCAATTTACGATCACACGACGCGATTAAGTGCCATCGGTGAACTCTGTAAATGAAGCATGTCTTTTTCCTAAAGCGATAGACGTCATTTGATCAGCCATACTTTGAAATAAATACTCCAAATATATCTAAAGGGCCATAACGTCCTGGAGAAGAGGCACAGCGGGCCAAAAGTGAGATGGGGGGGCGTGATTTCCACCAGTTATAATGCTAATCTGCAATACAGCTGATAGGCTGCTATTTATTTATTCATCAAAATGAATACGCATATGATAGTAAGTGGGATGCGAACTAGTACAACATGTGAATAAAAATAATATTTAAAAAAATATTTGTTTACTGAATTCATGGTTAAATAGTGTCCTAATTACCTTCATTTGATCCCCACCAGTTCATGTTGAAGATGATTTATGGCAACGTTTTGCGGCAACCAGGGATTCTATGTCTCGTCCCGTAGATTAGCCAGCCTCAACACGGATTGTAAATGGTCATCAGTTAGTCTTGAGCGCAACGCAGATTTATTTATTTTTATTGTTGAGAAAAACTTCTCACAAACGTATGAGCTTCCAAAAATGTGACAGAATTTACAAAGACGAGGCAAACAATTTGGGAAATCTCTCACTTGGACGGAACTGGTATAAATCAGAAACACCAACCTCTACATATTTCTGCTTCAATATGGTATCGCACTGAAGCTCCACCAACTCCATCTGAAATTCCTCAGAAAAAGTATCAACACCCACGGTCAGTGGAGTAGCAAAAAGCAAAAAGCATTGTGTTCCTGTGCACAAGACATTGGCTTTCTAATGATAACAAGTCTTGAAGACGCCGGTCAAACTCTGCATGCAGTTTTATAATTATATCTGCATATTCTTTCAAGCACTGTGGTTCAACCTTCTTCAATGACTGCAAGGCCGTGAAGTGAACTAAGTTCCTGTCTGCAAGCTGCTTTGCCCACAGCTTAAAGACAGAGTTTGGATCAATTAACCCGGGAACATCTTTTCCTTTTATTGCCAAGAACAATCCAAGTGCTTCACTTAAAGCAAAAGAAACTCTTCAAAACATTCCCCCGACTGAGCCACCCCACTTCAGAATGATACAGAAGCTCACCATATTCAGTGTCCATGGTGGATAGAAAATAAATGAACTGTCGGTGGTTGAGAGCTCTTGCCCGTATGAAATTGATGGTTTTCACAACCCCATCCATAATGCTTTCCATCTGCAACCTTTTCCCACACAGTGCCTCTTGATGTAGAATGCCATAGATAGCAGAGATAGGCACACCAAGAATGTCAGCCTTTCTTTAAGAAGGCCTACTAAACCCACCTTTACAGGGCACATTTCAGGTGCACCGTCTGTTGCAACTGACACGGGTTTTATCCAATTCAATCCTGCACGTTCAATGCATTTTTCTAGTTCACTAAATATATCTCGGCCCGTCACTGTTCCCTTCATAGGTAAATCCAATAATTCTTCAGTGACATTGAAGTATTTGTCAACTCCTCTGATAAAGACAGCGCAATAAGCAGTACCTGTAATACCGTACTTTCATCAAGTGCGATAGAAAATATTTCAAACTCTTCAGCAGTGGTAGCCAATTGATGGTATGAATTGCTTGCTAAATCGGTGATACGGCTGGCAACAGTATTAGGTGACAAGCTAATGCTTTCAAACATTTTCCTTCTCTCGGGACAGAGGATTTCACTAGCTTTTAAAAGACAGTCTTTGATAAACGATATTACCTTCAGTGAATAGTCGTGATGATTTTCCGATCATTTCGTCGAGACCAAAACTTGCTCTGACGGCATTTTCATTTGTTTTGTTCAAGATTCGAAAGAGCTGTTTTAAGCCGCTCTACCTTTTCTACTCTTATCCTTCCAGTTAATGCGTTATAATGATCACTGTGTGTTGTTTCATAATTATATTCTTTTCGTACGGCAACATTATGCATACATATCAAGCATTGTACTTTATCCTTTACCTCGGTTACAAAATACACATATCCCCACTTTTCTTGGAAAATCCGGTTCGCCTCGGCAATTCTCATTTTCTTTGACATGGTCGATATTCCTCTTTATTTCAATTGTGTGGTTGACCAAAACACACGCCCTTTTTCTTCGGAATTTCTGTTTATTTAACAATCCGCTCTCAAATATGTTCAGCGACTGAAACATTAATGTACATTCTACCCTTCACTTGTCTGTTTGCATTAGGTTGACAGGTCAAGAGTATGGAACATGCGAGGGACAAATAACCAAGTTTTAGGAAAATATTGGTCACGAAAATTGTTCTGCCGCGGGCCATAGAAAAGTAGTTTGCGGGCCCCTGATCTGGAGTTTGGAACAATGCAATCCCCCTTTCAGAAAAGAACTACAAATTGATGTTCCTGTGCACAAGATATATGTCGTATAAAGTGTAATTCCTTAATACCCTTGAAGTACAATGTCTAGACCCCGATGCCAATGTGTTGTAGGTCAAGAGCGCGGATCGGAAATAAATAATGAGCTATTGTTGAGATTTGAACTCATGTCCTTTTTGCCTAGGGAAACCTGAACGGCAAGATGCTATATTTACTATACTCACCAATCTGTACAAGAAAACAATGCATTTTAACATTTATCTTTTCTTGAACAAATATAAAATATGACGCAATTATGTGGTTTCAACATCGTCATGATTAATTGTGCTAAGCCAGAAATATTTCGAAGAAAAATAGTCGAAAGTGACAAAATGACAGGTTTAACATTAATTAGACATTTTGGGGAGAAATAATATCAAAACAAAGCTAAACTAAATCAAGTTGTACTTCCTCAACCGTTGGATGTCCAATATATAACGCTCATTCGATATCAGAATGGACAAACAGATTGATAATAATTAGTTCTTTAAATTTATGTTTCATCAAGGGATGGAAAATTGCTGACCTGAATAATTGGTTTCTGTGTATGTACGTGTGTAAATGTGTGTGAGATGACACATACACCGGTTTCACCATCTACCCAAAAGTAGCTCACTCCCATTAAAATATTTCGTAAGCTGGAATGGCGTATAGCGAAGAAGCAATTACCATTAATCCATTTGGAAACAAAGTTTGAGAGTTGCCGAATCCCTAAAATGATGATGCTAGTATGTTATCGTTGGAGGCTTGGATATTTGGAGGTACAGGGCACTGGGCTTTAGAAGAGAGAGGAAAAGCGGGGTTCTATTTTCACTTTCCACCTTTTTTCAAAAGAAAAGCAGAAATTAAGTGAAATGAAGGGTGTTTTGTATCATTAATGGATGTTACTTATGGGACTGTGGGTTGGCGTCGTTAGATAGGGCCAGTGTATGGGCCATGGAGTGGATGGGGATAGGGGATGATTATTTAGATATAGTGGATACCTTGTATAGGCTGTTAAGTGGGTGTTATTTAAGATTCCTGTAAATTCTGTCCAGATAAGTATGTTGAGATTGGTGTGTTGGGCCAGGGTGTCTCTGTGTGTGTGTATGGTTGGGTATATATATGCTTATATGCATATGCGGGTGGGAGCATGTGTGTGTATGAAAGTATGTGTGTATATGCGTATCCATGCTTGTGTACTATTCGTGTGTGTGTATGCGTCCAGTGTATACATGTGCTATAACCTGGATTACATCCAATACCGTGTGTATGTATGTGATTATTTCTGATTATGATGTTGTGTTGTTTAAGGATGAGCTTATGTAGAGGTGTTGCGAGTTGGGAATACGCAGGTCTTTGACGTATCGTGTCGGATTCGAATATGAACTCTGCCTCGATGCATCGTCGTTTCATGGAACTGTATATGTGTTTTATAATGTTGGATTTCTGGAAGTTAAACTAGTGGATGTGTGTATGTGTGTAAGTAAGTAACATCCAACTGAAAAAAAACTAGGTCATCCAAGCATACAAAACAATCTGCATTTCATTTCATTTCTACCACCCAGCATGGATGGCTATATGTCTCTGCTGTGTTCAAATGTCTTCTGATGTATTAGCAACGACGAAACGCATAAATATGTATCTTCATGATAATACACACATATCTCTCCGGGAAATATCCAGTCTTTTATTATTAACAAAATAATAGCCTACCTGTGGCAATGGCACCTCAGTTCCCTTCAGAATAATCATTGTGTGACCTCAGACACCTACTGAAGCGTCCCTACCACAAAACAGTACTCCTTCGATATCGCCATCAGCTACCTCGTAACGTTTCCTCATTCCGCCTACGTTGTGAAATCTCATTGGGAAAAGTGGGATGTCACAGAGAGCCAACGCTTACTCGCCGGCGTCTCACTACCGACTGAGTAACTCCAGAGGGGCGGTATATATTCATTAATGCTTATTATACCCGCCACGTATTGGTTGCTTAGTAACATCAAAGCCGCTCCAGGTATTCAAAATGGCTGGATACTTTCCGGACAGACCTCGTATATATATATCTTTGCAATATTTAGTCTGTGTACGATGTTTTGTGGACACCTACTCAGTAATAAACTCCCGGTGTAAAATAAAATTATTTTGTGCAATTTCCAATATTTCCAGCGGCAGTTTTTGTACAATACTTCTCGATGTGAATTATAAATAGTGACCATTGGAAATATATGAATCGGGATGATGCTAATAATATTGGTTTTCTGAGGGTCATGGCCATTCGATTCAGATGACCAACCACGGAAACAAGCCATTGGCTATTTCCATTTGGTGACCCAACTCAAAGAGAAAGCATCATCATATAAAACGCCATTCGCCATGGCATGTGTCGACTACCAACAAGCCTTTGATTATGTGGAAATCGCATCAAAGCAATCATACATATACCTCCTATATGTCGAGGTTCTATAGCATATCTAGAAAATAGAGCAGCTGAATCATCTCTAAAAGGAGTGAGCGACACAATGTAATCATAGAAGATTATATACAATTGTTTCCATTCAATCGAGCTCATCCGATTAAGTATTCTTTTTCGAATCAAAGAAAAATACCCTTTCTTTCATTTATTTGATGTGTTTCATAAAGCTGCATTTCTTTACAATAGGTTACGTATGCGGTATCTTTTCATATCATATATTCGTAGAAAGCAGAAAATAAATTATGTTAGAAGTGTCATGACAATCTCGATATTTGATCCGTTAGTTTTATCATGAC
>VCCN01004880.1:78191-89309 GCA_006491835.1 Architeuthis dux
CTCTGAACCTCTCTCATTAACAGCTATTATTGAATAATTGGCTTACATGACAAGTAATTTTAGTTTTAAAATCTTTCCTTAGTAACCTCTTAAATGCTTTAAGACTATAAAGCTTATAGAAATATAAACGTATATAAACATGAAACTTCTAGATTAAAAAAACATATATATTTTTCAGAAACAGCTTTAGTGTCTGAAGCTCTACAGCATTCTAGACTATATATATGTGTGTGTGTGTGTGTGTAATATTGGATGTATGATACACTTATACATTACTATCCTCGTAGACCTTAGTTATGATCCGAAGAGAGCTCAATACAAAGGTAGAACGAATATGTGTGGGAATCAATATTAATGGTTCATTACAAGCGGTACTGCTGGTTTTACATATGAATATTCATAATGAACATTTGAATGTTATTTCCAATTGTGTTTATACATCTAGTTTATTGTTTCTTTCTGAATGGGTAGTTGATTCGTCCAATGAATCCCCTGGAATAATCATATTAAAAGAAACATGACTTGACCTAACCACTTCAGAACCATACAATGATAACAGGTTAAAAAAGATTAATGAGCAGACAAACACATATATAAATTAAAAGGAAAGTAAATAAGGTTCACATGAACATAGAAACACACCCACATAAAACATAGATATCCATATGGTGGATCAACCAACCAATCACATAACAATAGACGTACGCCCATATGAAACATGGACATCCATTGGACGAATCAACTAGCAATTCAGAACATGTCTATGTGTGTGTGTGTGTGATATTTCCTACGATGTTTGCACTCAGTCATGTATATATTTGTAAGTGCTACAGTGCTGAAAATGTATTGCCATTTCCAAAAGAATCTCGTAATAATATCAAATTGCTTTTGTCTTTAACGACAAAGCCGACTCTGATATAACCTTTATATAACAACGTCAATGCTGTGTTTGTTATGTCAATACGTATGCGTGTTCATGTAAATTGCGTTCGTGGGTTCAAAATACACAGACATGTTGCTTTATGTCAGCGTCTTTTGATTTGGCGTATCGATTAGAGTCACAAAATGGGAGAAAATGTCTAATATTCTGCATTGAATGAATTCCGACGAATATTCTACTTAAGTCACTCAGAACTTACAGAAAAAAAGATTTATCTTCCTTTCCCAAAAGATTTGGCGCATCGATTAGAATCGGAAAATGGACCCATTTCATAGCGGAATTATTCCGATGAAGACTCTACGTTTTCCAAAAAGAAAACGAAATGAAAAAAGGTTGGTTTCCGCTGATTTTGTTACTTGTTGTTCCCGTGATAAAGTTTTTGTCTACACACCTAATATTTTCCGAATACATTTTTCAAGTCAGTCAAAGTACAGAAAGACGCAGTTTTTTCCCATAATTTAATGTTGATAGTGATAGTGTGTGTGGGTGTGTATGTACTATATATATATAGAATACCCTTCCAGGAAATGTCATTGAACTTCACTGAAAACATTCTGAAAGATTATGTGGACAGATGCCCAAACCTGAGTGAATACATATACCTCTTACAAGGCTTGTTGGCAGATACATAAACAAAGAGAACAGAAAAAAGAAGAGTTTTCGTAAAGCAGATGTTATTCCCTCTTCGGCATCGAAGACATCTGAAAAAAGAAAATATATTTCCCAAGTGTCTTGTATTGCACGCAAGTTTCCACTTCAATATATACAAACAAATACACATACTCTTTTCTATAACTTCTATATATTCAAGTTTAGATTAGGTAAAATGCGAAAAGATAACTTTTGACATTATTTATTATTCAGGCAGACTTTTATTTCAGCAACACCTCTGATCTGAAGATATCAGATTTGCACCGTAATTCTTTTGTGATACTTCTTGATACTTTTTTACATTTAAAGTGCAAATCGTTTCATAGTATTTTTGGTTGATCTGAATTCACAGAATGTATTATCTTTTTTCTTGCGAGGTCGTGTTAGATCGCGAGGTCTCGTGTTTGCTCCACTGACTTGAAGTTAATCTGAATAAAACCGTTGAAATTTTGATCTGTCAAAAGTACATTCAATCGAAGATTTCTGGAACGATCTTTTTAATAACATTGATAATTTTTTCGATATGGTTGTCACGCTGTCCGTGTCTGGTATTGCTGCAACATTCTTGCAAGAGGCCCTCTATATTATTAGACCGCGTAACTGCTACCGTCTTTATGTATCATGTCACACTAAAGAATCACGCCATATAGCGAGTGGAAAAAGACTGATTGAGACACGGAAAGCTGACTCCTGAATGTTAAGCAAAGTACGCCAAAATAGAGTAGATATGTAGAGAGAGACAGACAAGGAAAGAGAGAAAGAAATCGAGAAAGGGTTGAAGAATAACAAGTAAGGGTACCTCCTTCGTTCTTTTTCCAAATGAAGACGGAGAAAAAGTTAGTATCCACGATCACGAAGAGTGATAGTAAGTCTGCTCAAATCTCCAGGACTTCCTCGGAATTACTGTTGATTTCCAAATTGTTCTAGTTTGAAGTGTTTCTATTTTCCCTCTGATTTTCAAAACCACGAATATTTTTGCAAAGTTCTTTAGTACAGTTCAGACCAAGGCCAGACTAAGCTAATGCCGGACTTGTAGTATATGTTAGAAATTTAAAAGATACACGTACATATTAAAATACATACCATTTTTACTTGTATAAGTGATTCTTTTCATTTGCTATACAGTCTGGCATTTCAGTAATAGTATTACTTCGTTTTCGTGAAAGGAGAGATGAGGATTATTTTCATTATACATATGATCAACAGCCAGTATTACAATAAGCTCTGTATATGAATTCCTTGCAGTCACTGTTTGATCATCTGCTGTGGTTATCCAAGAGGAGAACTACACTTTGGTCCTGTTGTTAAAATAGATGAATAAGCCAACATCAAATATCCCCGTCATTTGGGCTTATTGTGATCTCCTTCTGTGTGCTTCTATTTTCCATTAGTTATTCACTACAGTATTTCGAATGCAAGCTAATTATTGATCCCTCCCTGCTCAAAACACACAATGATCCCTGCAATCCGAGGAAATAAAAACAGATGTTGTACTTGTTCAAATACTTAGGAGCAATACTTTTTTTCATATATCAATGATAATTGATACAAGAGTATTGCTCATAAGCTCATAAGCACACTATCTGTTTTTATTTCCTGAGATCGCAGGAGCCAGTATGTGATTTATGCAGGGGGGGGGGCTTGATTAACTTACTAGCTTGGCAACTTGTCCATATACCCATGTGAGTTCACTTTTTTAATCTCCTTTCTGCAAAAATATTCTCCAGAAAAATAGCATTCAGAACCCCAAAACATGTGTCAATGCATGCCGTGTTATGTTGATTGCAAATAATGTTCCTGATTTTAACTCTCAAACGCAAACGATTAGAAGTAAAATTGTTGTTTATATATATGTGTGTGTGTGTGAAATGTCTGTATACTATCTTACGACTTTTTTGCGAAAACAGCAGCAGTGCCTCAAACACGTTATCATTGTTGGAAGCACAGGTTCCCATCCTGTGGGCCCCACCAAAAACGTCGTTTCACTTGTAAAACTCAAGTGCACAAGAAGACACGCCGTTATGGGTGATATTGTTGACATTGAATTATTCATTGAATTATTTATTCATGTTGGTTAGCAGTCAACACATCGTTTTATTTCGTCAATCTCCAGTCCAAGTCTGGAGGTGACTTTATTTTTCTACCTTAACAATAACAACAACAACAGCAACAACAACAACAATCTGTACCAGATTTAGGGGAGTATGAATTAATAGCCCATTACCATTACTTGAAATCACGTCTAATTTGTTGGTAATCGGGTTTCTCACCGGGTGGGCTAAATTGACAATTCTTACATATCTACGGAATGTATCTCACAGATACGCAAGGGTTTACTTCATTCTAATAAATAAATACATGTGTGCTATACAAATATGTATTTATATTTTTGTTATTTATTATGTATACAATACAAAAGTTGCGGTAATCACCTTCAGTTGAAATGGAGTAGGAGTGGACATTGTCTGACATTGCAGCATCCATGCGTTTTCTTCTATATTATTATGGAGATTGGCAGTCCGGGAACAAAAACACATTCTGATGATAAAGCTATTTCAAACAATGCATTTGTTTTGCAAATTTAGCTTTAATGTTCTCTGTTTGAATCACGTTAGCTCCTTAAAACATTCATTGCCAGCGGATATTGTGTAATGTCTTTGCATCTTTACCTGTAAAGCGCAAGAAAATATAAAATAAAAAAGAAACATTGGCGCTGAAATAACACCTTCGGTATGAGCTTGATTTACCATTATGCAAGGGAAGCCCGATTCAAACATATTATTTGCGATGAGAGATTCAGAATATCAAAACCACACATCCTTCCTGTTGTGCAATCGAAATAGAGAAACATAACAATAATAAATAAACACCTCGACTTTCAAACCAAAGACATCAAAGGCACACATCCAGGGCTTCCATACCAACCTATATCCTGAAGAAATCCCAATTCACACATATTGTTTGCGATCAAAGATTCAGAAAATTAAACCACAATTCTTAACTGATCGTGCAATTAAAATACTTTCCATTTTGCGTATTCTCCGCATGTCTTTCAGAAGGTGTCCCCCATCTTTAAGAGCTCAGCTGAAGACATTCCTGCCTTTCACTTCTTGACATCTGTGGCCTTTCTTTTAAATTGAAACATTCACGGCTGATAAATCGTATCAGGCTTAAAGTAAGAATCCCGACTAAAAGAACTATCAAAAAGTCATAACATTCAATGTTGCAGTTCATTCATTCGTTTCATGTCACCTGCAGCAAGGCCAGTCATAGGGGGTAGGATGGGAACGGGGGGGCCTCTCTACATGATACCCATCTGCTTACGGCACCGGGTATTGCTGGGTGGTAATCCATCTGATCGAGCACGGCCTTTCTTAACTTCGATGTGTCCAACGATGTGGCCTTAACGATTCGCGAGCGATGGGAAATACACGAGACAGAAATAAACGAAAGATCATTACATTCCATTCTTCTGTGAATTCGGCAGTTTCCAAAATGAAATCAAGTCAGATTATAATGTATCTATGTCAACGAAATTGGAAGCTATATACGTATTCACTCTTATAATTATGTCTGTCTGTCATACAGGTTTTCAAAAACTTCAATATATTCAATTACATTTTGTAGCAGGATTGGCCACGTGACAAGGGAGTAGATTAAATGGTGGAGAGGATCCAGGGTTCGTTTTACAGTTGCTCTCCCTGCATCGTGGGTATATGCCCACACAATATCGCCAACAGTTTTCAAAGCCCAGTCTGTCCTGCTATTTTACCGATTCTACGAATATATGAATGTATGCCTTTCCCAAGGGAATCGGTACGAATTGAACGAATACACCCTAGGCCGGATTTTGAACTCGGCCCACCGATTCCAGTGTCTGTGCCGTTAACGCCATGTGTACCTCCTAACGTCGACGTAGAAATGTTTCCTACTAATCTGCAGATCGCAGTTGTTGACATTGTTCTTGAATAACGCAATGAATGTTGGTCCCTGCGGAGCTGCCAGGTAAACAATGCAGATTTGCAACACCTGGTGCAGGTTTCAAAATACCGATATAGCAAAGGGCAAAATGCATTGAGCACTTTGGTTCCTTTATGGAAACGCAATAGACTATTTACAATTGAGCAATACACCTTGGGAGAAGGGGGGTTATAATCATGATTTCGACCGGCAACATTGAATATATATTTATATTGATAATGAAGTCATATATATCATCATCAGCAACAGCCGTTATAAGTCCACTGCTGTACGAACATATGTTGTGCTAACCTATGCCAAGTCTTACCGGTAAATTGTTCTATCTCGTCCCTCCATCTTGTGTCTGGTCGTTTCCTACTTGTCCCATGGATACCAATCTGTTAGCCCCCCCCCCCATCTACTGTCATCTATTCTCGCTAGGTTTGCTACTTAATTAGTTGTATAATAATTTTCAGCTCGTTTGGTTAATTTCCAGGTTTCGCATCCATAAGTCATGGCTGGTATTATGCAGCCGTTACATACTTTTCGTTTTAGGCACATTGACAAGGTGCTCCTCAGAATGTATCTATTCATACCAAATGCTTTCCAACATATCGTTATGCGTCGTTTTATTTCGCAGTCATGGTCTTTCTCTAGCTTTATTACCTGACCTAGGTAGATGTATTCATCGACCTCTTCTAGAATCTCGCCTTCTATCTTTATGACCTTTTTGGAGACATTATCGTTGAACATTACTTGTGTCTTTGTTCTGTTCATCTTTAAATCTACTTTGTTACTTTCCCAATTTAGATCAGTTAGCATATTTTGTAATTCTTCGGATGTTTCCGATGTCATAGAAATGTCATCTGCAAATCTTAAGTTGCTTAGGTATTCTCCATCTATGTTTATTCCCACTCCCTCCCAGTCAGTTTTCCGACGTATGATTTCTAGGCTCGCTGTGAATAGTTTAGGTGATATTGTATCCCCTTGTCTTACCCCATTTGCTATCTTCATCTTGTTTGTATAAACTTCAATGTTATTAATTATTTTATATTTTATTGTATTTCTTTTTTTAATATAGTACACTTTAAGGTCCTTTTCGGCCGATCCTCTTCCGTAGTTTCCATCGGCATATTTATGTTAAAAACAGTGTTGGAACTGTGGAGAAACAACAGGAAAAAAAACCCAACCAAAACAAACAACACACAATGTAGGGGTGATATCTGTAGCGACGCGTTAAAATCTAGATAGGTTAGAGAGAAAAAAAAGGGAAAAGTAAAAACCAACAATAGGTTTATATGTACATGAGAGAGTGGGTAGAAATAACCCCCCAACCCCAGAAACTAGCCAAAATCGCGAATTAGTTCTAGGGTGTGTGAGAACTCGTGCTGTACACACACAGGGGTCTTTCTTATTAGTATTGAGATTGCCTCGAGTACCTTCAATTGAAATGTACTCGAGGCATGATGGAGGACGCTGATGGAATCATCGTTCAGTCCAATAGCACACTGCCGATTGTCGACTATATGCTGGCCAATGGCAGAGTCCCGGATGTACCATGTTCGACAAAACGAAATACTTTTGCCGGGATATGCTGCTTGATTCTGGTTTCCAACCCCTGAGAAGTCCTGCCAATGTAGAAGGCATCACACCTGTTCTTGAATTTATATATCACATATCTACTTTGATTAATTGGCAGGTGATCCTTAACAAAGGATGGAAACATACTCCTGGTTTGAAAAACGACACGAGTATTAACAGAAAAAAGGCATTTGCCAACACAGTCGACAATTTGTTTGGCAAAAGTGTTGCTATTCGAGCCAATGTAGGGCAACTTGATATACACAGGACATTTGGAAGGGCCGAAGAACTTCGCAGCCGACAAGCTGGAAACTTTTCTAGCAATGGTTTGTGTAATAATGTTGTTTAGATAGCCATTGTTTTCCTGAACAAATCTTCAAAGCCATATGAACCAAAGTCCTTATCAAATTGATTTGGGAACCGAAGAAAGCCAACCAGTACATGGACCCGAAAAAGTGGGTTTCCTATATACACAGGTGGAAAAACCATGTTGGAGTCTCCGCACCAATACGTCGAGAAACGCTAAGATTATAAGTTCTTGTTTACACAATCTTCTTTTATTTAGTATGTTTCTATGTAAGGCCGCCTTCTTTCCCACAATAGTCAGTACTGATTAGTGTCGTCTTTTACAGTAGGCGTTGGCTGAAACACGAGGCGACATTGCGTAGCATTAAGGGTGAAAGGGAATGGAGGGTAGGATGGGTCACACGGGACATTTCCTTTTCTTGTGTGCTTCGATAATCGGGTGGCATCTTTCCCAAATATTCTTTAGCAAAATCTCTGTACCATAAACGATCGATCCCAACTAAAATGAGACACTCATATACGGATTGGCCCCCAAGATTCAAACGAGTCTCCCTTAGCCCATGTCCCACGACATGTCATACTGCACACTCTTGGTGATATTGTATGAACAATTTGACAAACAGAAATTAATACATATAATTCTTCCAATTTCGTTGGCAGAGGTAAATTAACTGAAAGTAAAAGTGCACAAACACCCATTTCTATAGATTTGGCACCATTCTCTCTTGCCAGAATGAAAATAACATTTTATTAGTATACTCATAAAATGTCAGTACCATAAGCGATCTCTCCTCCCTAAAACAACAGCATCGTATACAGACACAATTAACAGATACACAAAAGTACAGAAACTCTTTTCTCAGCCGCGTTCGCTCTGTCCACTTCGCCTATCATCATTATTCCTATAGAATTGGCACTGTTTCCTCTTGAGCATTGCCAGAATGGAAATAACCTTTTTACTCGTATACTAGTATACTAGTAAAATGTCAGTACCATAAACAACAACTTCGTATACAGACACAATTAACACACATACACAACGACACACGAGCTCTTGTCTCTTGAACATTGCCAGAATAAAAATAACCTTTTTCCACACATGGTACAGCCAAAACAACGGAGACTTATTAATCACGGCCTATACACTTCTCTGGCAAGAGAAACAATGAAGCAAGTTTAGATCTTTTGAATAAGTAATGCAACAGACATTTTAAATATTCTAGTTTGCCAAATTCCTGGACCTGGCCTCAATTCGCCCTTAGTCCATGTCCACCCTTCGACAAAGTAAACTGAAATACATTGAGAACTTTGGGAGATATTATGTGTATAGACATACATATATATAGAGAGACACGGGCCATTACATACACCTCTTCCTATAGACGTAATATCAGCCGCATTCAACTGCCTTAGAGACAAGCACATCTTCTGTTAAAATCGATTCTGTAAATCATTTTGCGAATTGTTGTAAAAGTCATTTACTCTGCAAAGAAACAAATTTCATTTTAAGATAAAAGTTATAAAGTAGTTCCATCAAAATCCGAGAATATTTCTCTTGTTTTTCTCCTTTCAATTTTTTCTCATATCCTGTTTGTGATTAGATTTATTTGTTTCATGTTTAGCATCAATTGTGTTCCTACTTTTTTGTTTTTCTTGCTCTAAATACGGTGTTCTCTCGAATACCTTTAGTTTCATATATTTCCTATTAAGGTGTATTACAAGTATTTTCATTTTGTACAAACCTTTATTCCGAAGCTCATTTCATTTACACATCTCAACACTATGAACATATCTAAAGAGTATCTATGCATACTATTTTGAATCGAGTTCACACTCTGACAAACTGCTTTTGTTTCTTTCGCTTTCTTCTTTCCTCTTGCATTTCTACTTCCGTTTAACTAATGCCCTTGGGAAAGGCGTGAATACGCCCAGCTATGAGTAAATAGTAGTGGAGAATGGGCTCTTCTGACTTTTCAGCAAAACAAGTCCCGGAGACGGAAAACACTGAATTCAAATCGGGAAAAGCAAACCCCTCGCCCAGCGTCGTGTGAGGCTGGCAACGGACTGTTAACTGGGATCTGGTGAAGCTTCGCCGGGCTCAGCAGAGATTGGAACGAAACAGAAATTTGGACGAGAAGTTTGTGTTTGTCTCAAATTCCTCATCCAAAATGTTCCTTAACGTTTGCAGAAGAAAAAAGAACGAGGCGGAAAACGAAGAAAGCTGCAAACAAATCTCTTGACAATACTTTCCGAGTGTAGTTCTTCTTATCTACGGCCGTGCCTCACAATAGAAATGATTAGGGTAGTCTTGTATAGTAGGCCAAGGGATCGGCACATTTACCGGCAGTGTTACAGATGAAGAATCAATGATAATGATAACATAGATTATAATGTATTTTCATGAAGTTTACTTTCTAATCATCAATCTGTTACATCAATCATTAAATATAATGAAAAGGATATAGTTTATCTGTCGATGCCATTGTCATATAGTAGGCTTGTGTTTCTCGACATTCTTTTATTTCGTGTATTTGTTTAAGGCTGTGCTTACAATAGTCAATAATTATGAGTACATTATTTCACAGTAGGCGGTGGCGGAAACGAGAGATGGCAGGGTATATAATTAGGGGTGGAAGTGAATAACAGTTAGGGGTGGGCCACGTGGGACATGCCTCGTTCGTGTGTACTCAGGTAATCGGACATCCTTCCAAAACATTGTTCAACAGAATGTCTGTACGATAAACTATCACTTCCACCTAATACAATAACCTCATCTAGAGTCACAATAAACGTAAATATTTCACAATAAACGAAAATACACAAAAGGTAAGTTTAACCAACGCTTGTGTTCCCTGGACTGTGTGTCACAAGTGGATCAAGATCAATATATTCAGGTTACCACCCAGAGTGATACAGTAAACCCAAGCCCTTTCATTTCTAAAAGCTGTTTTCAGATCCGAGGAGGAGACATTGAAGAATACCTCATGAAAGTCAGCCTTGCCCACAATCCATCTCAGATATGGGTCAGCTGAGACAAAGTAAGACATCCTTGAAAGATATTTAGAGCAAGTACAGATTGCTCCAGAGGTTCAAGTTAAGCTATATGGTGGTGCTGCATTAGTCCACATGTCAGCTAAAAGCCAGGAGAATGTCAAGGATTATATTGAAAGTATATCTGCCCATACCTAGTAAACCGGCCTGAATCAGTTGACAATATCGATGTGCTGTGGGAGAGATAGGTTGGGAACAGCTTGAAACCTGTTGTGCGTTAGCTTCGTGGCCAACCATGCGACCTACCAGATGGCCGTATGCCAGTGAAAGCTTTTACAGACGTGATGCAAACAAGGACGAGCTCTTCGAATTCACGGCCTTAATAATCCAGGGTATGAACACTGGACAAACAACAATCATTAGTACATTTAACTTTGTATCTGTCTCCTCAAATGGTGAAAACCCACATGATGGGCGGTTCCCATATGATCAAGAAGAGGCCGACATGCAGATCGTTGTGGAAAGGAAAGATATAAGAAGGCCCCAATAAGAACAGTTGACACTGATTAAGTTGATCTTGCTGTGACTTTCTTTGAAAGAATGGTTATGGAGTAGTTGGGGCTCATGATATCTTTATTAAACTTGGTAGTCTAAAAAGAAAATCCTTACTGACGTCCTATGCAGCATCG
>VCCN01004880.1:98864-110133 GCA_006491835.1 Architeuthis dux
GACTATATGTTGTTTGAAGCCGGCTTTGTGCGCAAAAGCTTATTGGACACATCCAACGCACCGACCTATTATTAGCGGAAGTGTAGCCCATTACCTTACAAGAGGATGAAACAAAAGAAAAACAGCAAAACGAAGTATTGGTAAACATTTGCAAACATTGATTTCCATTAATACTTGCAGAACTGGCGAATCAAGTATTGTTCCTGATATAGAACTTCATTCTTAAATATTTAAAAGCTGCATGTCTGAAGAGGATGTTTGATCATATTAGGGTCAACGTATATAAACAAGAGAGACACCCTCGAGTACTGTTGTTGATGTGTTGAATGCTACAGTTATCGACACAAATAAATATTTGATTGGCTTTGAAGAAGACCAACATGTTATGGCCAGAAGACTGTTAGCTCATTTCCGAAACGACACGTGCGGTGGGGTACTCGCGTCCATTTCTGGTTAGTTCCTATCGGCAGTGGTCCGAAGTCACGAACAGTTGACAATGAATGGGATAGCCACTACTTTCCGAATAATACGTATTTAATTCTGATATAATTACTTTCACCTATTTCGGCAGTGCCAGCATCACAATTGCTATATTCATTTCCATCCATGGCAATTGAAGGACAACAACAACAACAGCAACAACAAAAACAACAACAACAACAAAAGCAACCTGTTGTTGTACGGGTTCAATGCAATGGAGGGAACAGATACATGCATGGCTGTTTGATGCATCTCACTTCAAAAGGATGAAAGAGTCAAACTGATCAGAAATGTTTATTTTTCACAATCACAACATCGTAACTACACTTGTTTTGCGTTTGTAGAGAGTAGAGCTACTAGATGTGTCACTCACGGACGCCGAGTGAGAGAGAGAGAGAGAGAGAGAGAGAGAGAGAGAGAGAGAGAAGGAGAGAATGACAGAAAGAGAAAGATAAAGAAAGGGAGCATCATCGCGACCCGAGCGCCTGGCCGACTTGAACCCTATTGCTACTGCTACTATTTTTGCCCCGTCTTTTATAATCTCTGAGTATGCGTGGCTAAACGAAGCCACGCCTACTTTTCGGAACCAAAACTTCGCACACATGTTTTCAACCACCCCAACATCATATCTCTTGGAGTGGTCATCTCCGGAAATTGCTAATCAGTTTTTAATGACCAGTTAACATTCTATTATAGCAAAAGCTGGCGCTGACCTCAGGTGTCTGGCGAACGGAGCCCTCCTTTCTCGATCGTGAGCAAGTTTTTAACTTGTAGTTATTCTTGCTATAACGCTTCTCGCTGACCATTACGTAACAAAACGGCTACATCAAATACTAACCAAACAGGGAAAATGTGTTCTTTGATATATTTCTCATTACGCAACACAACCAATGGAAAAGGGACAGACACGTATTTACACCATTTACACATATAGCTGTAACGGAAGAAATAGCCTGATGCACAAAAAAGAACAAATGAAATCGTCCCTTAGTTCGACAAGGAATCTGGATACACCCCCTAAGTGCTACTCCAATTGTGTGCCTGTATGCAAAGGTTGTCCGCGGATCTAACTCTAGAACAAACAAATATAAGTTGTACATGGGGAAAGCATGGATAAGACAGGTACAGACTAGCGATCATGAGCGAGTGTGCATTGTGCCTTCTTACAATTTGATAATTTTAGTCTGAACGCGTTTCTCAGGGTTGCACAACATTTTAAAAACAGGAGAAGAAAATCAAGTTATTTTGTTTTGTTCCCACATTTATATGAGTGTCTGTATTTTGTTGAGTTGATGTATACTGATGGGACAACAAGCATGACGCCTGACACGTAGTTATTAGCTGCATTTTGATCTGAACGTTTCACCGTATAATGCATCATATTTGGTCAATAATGCTTTCCGGTTGTCACTCGTAGAAGAGAAGCTGATACACCCATGGATTATTAACAAAACCAACGTATTGCCACTTATTGCATCGAAATTTATTTCGTACGTACTTGTCAAACGGTGAAATGAATGGGTACTTGTCGCCTCTAATTCTAATTCATATATCGAAAACCAGAGACGAGTAGGTAGTACTGTGATATCTGGAGCTATGGTAGGGAGGTCTAATGTCATAGCCAGCGTAAAGACAATACTTATCTACTTTACAAACTTCCCCCGAGGGAAAACACCACCAATTTTGTTACAGAGCTTTTCGTATGTTATTTTAAGTTAAAATATATCGTTGGTGTTGAATTAGAGTTTGCAAATAAATACTCGGAACGGAAATCGACAAGTTCCAGCCGACAGAACCTTATCACAGGAATTGAAACAATCACTAACAGTCTGCCATTGTTTATTTGTTTTCTGATAGAGTTTGTAACAACATTTAGCATGACATAAAATGTCTTTATCGACAGAAAATAGTTTATGTGATAAGATATAGGAAATGTACTCATTTGTTTTCCACCATGAAACTACCGCCATTTCCGCTGCTGTTGAAAGAAGTCGTCTCCTGGTTAGCGGGGACGTCTAGCAGACCGTTACTATTGTGTCGTGGTTGTTCCACACTTTGACACAAATCTAAGCTTAATAAATCCATTGATTTGAGCAGAATGGGTGGGTTTTCATTGCCGGACATTAATACAGTCAGATTGTTGGTTTTTCATCTTGACCACTCAAAAATAATATGAAGGTAACTAGCATTTCGAGTTTCCTTTTCTACCCAGGTACACAGGGGTGGTTGGGTAGATGTGATTATTTTGATCATGCGGTTATTTGATTGTTGTCTACAGCTTTTGTGAAACCTGGCATTGGAGAAGTTGGAAAATAATACGACAATCGATTTTTAGTCTATTTTATTGCTTTTACCGGAACAAAATTAATCCTTGTCTTCCTCGGCTGAATATGACAACGATGGGTTGAAGCCAAAGTACCGCTATCATCACAATGCAATTCAATTATCGTCAAATAATAGTCATAACAGAAATGTATTACGAGGACTGATTTCAAAATCAGTTTGGAGCACCAGACAGTTGAACAAGAGCCACAAAGGACAGCAATCATTGTAATTTCATATGAATCAAGGATCGACCTATACACGAGATCGACTTATTTTTGTTTACTTTTGGTCACCCTAAGAAAGGCCTGTCTGACACTTTTCACTGCAAAGGGTTAGTAAAGGAAGTTATTTATGCCACACAGTTAACATAGCTTATTGATGTTAACATTGTAAAGTTGGAAACACTAAAACATGACATGTTTATGTAATATCATGAATGGTGTAGATTTTATAAACAGGCAATCATGTCAAGCTCATAGCCGGCGGAAATATTAGCTAAATTGTGTTCAAAAACAGGAAACGGGATCCTTTCACACTGATGCTGAAGTTATTATTCAGATAATAGGTAAAACTCACAAGGTTTTTTTTAAAAATTCAGTTAAAATCGAAACTTGCTATTGTTGTTGCAGGCTATTGACCGGTGGTTTTAACTGAAAATTCCCAGACAGGATGGACATGGGAATGGAGTTCATCTGAACACTTCCTTTTTCCGCTATCCTAAACTAGACCGTTCCTATAAAATCGTAAATCGAAGAATGACTATTAGTGTATTCCGTTTTGGAAAACATGTGAGTGTTCCCAGACCCAAAACATGGTAATGGTGGTATCTTGGTCCGATTGGTTGTAGTGGGAGGTACCTGAGATTCGGGCGTAGGAGAGAGAAGAATAGGGTGTGCGCTGTCTCTATAATATACCACTCTAAAACAATTGCTGAACGCTATTCTCCCTTTCTGCGTTTTTTTCGTAAAAGAGAAAAAAGTGATGCAAATGTCTGTATGCAATGAAGAAAAAACTACAAATTTATTTTCAAGATTTCTTGTTAAAATAGTAAAAAACACGTTTTAATGGATGAGATGGCTGTGAATTCCCCACTTGCAACAGGTTTCAGATTCTTAGACAAACCAAGTATCATTGGATAGTTGGCGGTACATAATATTCATACTCTCCCTTCAAAAAATGAGTCCTAGCTAGAAATACTGGATGGGGATATTCTACCACATGTCGGAAATCATATAATGAGGCACTCGGTGCCTGCCCAAACCTGGCACATGTACCACTATCGATGAAGGATGACGTGCATCGAGGTGCACGTGTGTGTTGCCCCACCGGACTCGAGGGAGAGATGAGAGATGAGAGATGAAAGCTAAATATGAAATACGGGGAACATACCATATCTTCCTGGTGGATAACTGTGGGCGGGGGGAGGGGCGCAAATTACACAGAGCTCCTCCGTCTTAAGAGGAAATAAAACAACAGGGTCCGTCTGTTAAAATTGATTCCTTTATTTCTAGGATGCACCCATAGTTTGGATTCCAACACTTCAGCAAAGCGCCAACTACTGTAATGGATCGTTGGCTAGCTGCCACCCTTCTCCCACTTTAACGTCTAGCTAACTCTCCCGCTCCCTGTTTGCCTCCCACCTGTCCGGCTGGGCAGTCAAAAAACCATGTCTGCCTTTGGTCAAGATTTCTTGCGGACTCTCTAGTTCAACGTATTTTACCGCCAACAAGAATCAAACTCTTTGTCTAACGGTTCGGCCAGTCAGAAGCGCGAGATTTCAAAAACATTGTGAAAAGGCGCTTGATTGGTTTACTACATCTACCGTCTTTGCAAAACCTTTCCTGCCCGTATTATTTTACACAATGTTGGAAATGAAACATTGATAAAATATGTTCAAAAGGTTTGAAAGGCAAATGCTGGCCAAGGGTGGCCAAGGGTGGCCAAGGGTGGCAAAACTAGATATTAACCGATTTCTTATATTGTCATTATTTTTCGACATTTTCCATTGTTCAATGAATTTTACGTGAATGATTCGAAACAAAATGTGGTCCTTCTTGCGTAAGTTCGATGTGTGTAACCCTTCCAACCAAGCAATACATGCAACATTAGTGTTCATTGACATACTTATGAGCAGTACATGCAATACCGAATTGATTCATTACTTCTCTGACATGTTCGATTATCAGCCAGAGCCTGTGGCTGTGGTGTTCCCGCAGTTCATTATGATAACACCTTCAAATGCGGTCACGGACAAGTAATGTTACATGTCAGATTTCCAGGGGATGATGTAAGAAATGTATGTAGCATAGACGACGGAACATTACTCAAAGATATGTGTAGCACAGCATGTGATGGAAGATAAAAGATATCAGAAAAAAGCATAAGAACGCAAGAAAACTAAATTCAGGAAATGCTACGTATTTCCTCTTCATTTATAATTATCTTTTGTTATTATATAAAAAAATAATATGATTAATATAAATATTTTAATAACAATTTCACTGACACTAATGCCCTTGGGAAATGCATGAACCAGTCTCCATCCTCCCTCCAGAGCTATAGGTAAGATAGTGCATGTTGAAGTGTGTGACAACACTTCGGGTGTTTATCGCGTCTAATTTCACAAATCGAAGAACTATCCAAGACAGATATAATTTACTTATTTTTCGACAGCAAGTTATGTTAGGCGTATATGAAAACCAGATTAAGTGTAGTAGATGAATAGAACAGACCCTTTTTAAATTCATATTCGTAAAACAGGATGAAAAGAAGAACCTAGCTAAATTTTAAATTAAATTGCTTTCTTCATATTCCATCTCAGAATGTTATAAAGAAGAAGACCATAATCCCAATTAAATGAAATAATGAACATATTCCATGTAGAACTTTAGAAACCAACCTGGAAAATCTGTTTCCCCACGGAAGACAATACTAATACAAGTGCTTTGAATATGAAATAGTTTTACGGTCACAATGAGTAACGGAAAATAAGTTGTATTGTATAGTGTACTTACTAGTGTATATTTGTCTACATACATCTATGTGATTGAAGTATGAATTCATAAGTACATACACACACCCATAGACACACACACACACACACGCGAGCGCATATAGTTTGAAAGGAAATGTCGTAGAATAACGGTCCGAGTGACTGCCATGAAAAGCAACTGAACATAACATGAAATAAATATTAGTAAACACATAATGATGTTTGACAATGCATCATTTAATAAAATGTCAAGATAATATTACAACTAATATTATTAGAGCTATTAATTATATAATGTAATTGCGTTTTTGATTATATTGTTCAAGTACATGATTAATATTAAATAATAACATCATCTTCAATTTTCATTAGATGAAGTATTGTCAACCATTATCATATCATATCATATTCCATTTTAGTTGCTTCCCATCGTAACTACGTAGACCGCTATTCGACTTCCCTCCACATTGTACTTGCCTTCCCCGACTGCGGTCGTAACATGATGGTCTGAGTAATTGTGATGAAAAGCAACTGACATTAAGTTGAAATAACTATTAGTAACAACATCAATAATCTAAAAATATATCTGCTAAGGCTCGCTTCCTTTGGTAATTTTAGGGAAAAGTAATACACATATTCATTCTAACATTATCTTGAATTGTTAATTATTGCAAAAAACAGATTTTACGCAACGCGAAAGAGATTCGGTATGACCATAGACCATTGTTTAGTTGACCGATATATTAGATGGGAAGAACATTGATATGGGCATATAGATAAAACAGTCTACGAAACTAGATGGATATATTGATGGTATTCAGTGCTACTAAATAATCAGCAAACACAAACAAATGTCATCTGAACATAATAACATTCTGCAATTAATGTTCTCTGCTGAAAATGAATGGCATTTACTTGATGGTCGTTTTTTAAAAAAATGGAATTATTTTCTGTTTCAGTAAACTAGGTTGAGGTTTTTTTCTCACTCAAAACAGAGTGACCACGCAGGACGCGCACACCGTTTCTCCAGATTCCTTTGAAAACGGCCAGGTTTATGGCTGAAACATGTTATGTAATACATCATTATTTCAAATCATTTTGAGTCTCCACATTGTCCTTTCCTATCATCATATATATAATTTAACCAGTAATTCTCCACCCTATGACCCACCCTTCCACAACATATCATTGTGTACTTTTGGATACATCGTGTGGATAGGCAGACAGAGAGAAAGACGGAACAAAGACAGAAAGACAAGACCGAATACATATACCTGTCCAACTTCGTTAAATAATGGAAATAATGCATCCCACAACTTCAGACAACAGTTAAGAATATAGCAGTTTTGTCTCACAGGAATTAGCATCTCAGTATGTATGTAACCGTTACAGTGAAAAGTTATACAAATGTTAAATCTAGTTGCTACAAACCGCTAACATTCTAACTCATTGCAGTTTTAGTGTATTTTCTGCAAATAATAACCCCATTTTCTTTGTATTGCCAACTGATTTGGTCGTTCGGTCAGGGATGATGGTCAAGCAGACAGATAAATGGTATTTCGATCCGAGCAGAAGGTTACCAAACCTCATATGATTTGTTCCTGAGAGACTTTGTATGACTTTCCGATGCCTTTCTTTCTTTCGGGCTTTTTAGCGATGGCTAATGCCATCGCTAATAGCAAAGAAGCGTTATAATTTTATAACCAAAGCGAACAACTGAGAAAAAGCCCCCGCAGAGGATTCGTAGTTAAGTCATTACCTATAATAATTGAAATATATCTCGGGCTAAATGTACATAGGAACTGGTTCATACTGAGATATAACAACACACTAGCCATTCTGCCATGATATAAACAGTTCAATAATGTATAATATCATTGCGCTTGGTCCTACCAACGTTCGTATGTTACACTTTCACTAATAACATAAATAAAAAAGTTAGGTATTTTAATAGATGGGCGGGTAGGGAGAGGAAAGAAAACAACGTTTGGTAGATAATAAGGAGGCAGGAAGAGAAGAAGAAAATAAATAAAACATTTCTTTTATAATAGTTGAAATATATCTCGGGGTAAGAGTGGATGTCGAATTGGTTCATATATATATGTGACAAATGTAAACAGACACACGTGTGTTTTTCAGACAATATGCTTATTGTTCCAGATTTAAAAACACATACAAATGTTTCTTTCCGTCTACAACTCCGGGATAATTACAATTAGAGTCATGAAGTTATTAACGACTGAGTGATTGGAGTCATTAATTGTTAAATGTATTTTCTATAAAGTTAGAATAAACGCATTTTGTTTTCGCACAATCTATCCAATTATTCTCAAACGGTTTAAATTAATATACTTATACATGAGCAATAAATACACCTTTCGAAAAGTCTCAGATACTCTCAGTCATTTCCGTTCAGCTTTTGTTTACACACACTCGTGGATGTTGCGGACGATTTTTTTTTCTTTTTCTGTCTGTCTCTGCCTGTTTCTCTCATTACCTATCCGTCGTAATCAAACAATATAAGTGGATGAAGCAAGTGATAGCTATGACTGTAGATTTGATCCTGTAGGGCTGCTAGGTCTTCATGACCACATTGACATACGCGACGTCACTGACAAGCAGGCTCCCAGGATATAAGATGCGAATTCCGCGAGTATTACGGACAGATATATGTGTGTGCGTTCTCTCTCTCTCTCTCTCTCTCTCTATCTCTCTCTCTCTATATATATATATATATATACCTCTTTATATATAAATTCCGATGTATGTCCGTGTGCTCACATACAGCAGATAGAAGCAAAGAGATATTTTACAATCCATCAAAACGGATACGTATTCGAGCCCTGTCAGATAGTTAGATAGTAGGCCGACGTTCTGACCACTGTTCCCATAAAAAACATACTCGATGCTGTCTTATCAAATAGTCGCATTGTAAAAGAATAGCTTTCTTTTTCCGACATTTTTAATGCACGTGCACGAAACAAAAACATACCCGCTGTCAAAACTTAATAATATTTGAAAATGTATGAGATATGCCTGACGCCATTACGATTCCGTTAAGCAAACGTGATATATACTGTAAACAAGGCTGCGCTATAACAAATAGAGGACAGGTAATATTTGTTATCAGCAACATGGTTATCCTGTGGAGGAGTCCAATGTTACGGGCAGAGACACACCCAGAAACGGTCCGTTATAAAGATAGATTGGTATGTATACGTACAGACAAGCACCAGCATATGTCTGTCTATTTCGAAATATATATATATATATATACATATGTGTGTGTGTGTGTCTGTGTGTGTGTGTGTGTGAAAGAGAGAGATAGAGAGAGAGGGGTAGAGATAGATAAATAGATAGAGAGAGAGCGCGCCCGCGCGCGCGTGTGTGTGTGTTGTGTGCGTGAGTGTATGTGTTTCTGTTTTTCTGTGGTTGTATCCATGTGTGTGTCTGTATGTGTGTGTGGCTCGTATACTGTTTTGAAATATTGTTGGCAATATCAAAGTTCGGTCCATGAGAAACACATTTCGTAAAAATCTTCTGTCATATCATATTTCATACGTTAACAAAAACATTATATGTCCATACATATGTGTGTATGTGCGTCTGTGTCTGCGCATATGTGTGCGAATATGTGTTTCCTATTATGGCTGTCAATGTTGAAGTTCAATCCATCAAAAAAACATTCCTTATATATGTTCTATCCTCATTTTCTTTTTGTTAACAAATAAGATTCTGCAGCAAAAAAATAATAATACAGAAATCGACTTCTGGCGGGAAAATATTCGTTCATTGAAAAACATAAATAAATAAAATAAAAGTAAAACAGTTGAAACTGAAAAAGGAAAAATGCTACCAAAGTTTTCAAGAGACCTGACATTTGATCTATGTTCAGTTATTTCCTTCGACTTTTGCTTTGCGATCGATAAAAAGATAGATGACAAATTAGATAAAAAGATAGATAAAATATTTAAAAAACGGCCAAAGATGTTCCATAAACTCCAAACCCAATAGCAGAAATGTAACATTTCGCAATGTGCTAATGGTATTTTTTTCGAAATGTGTGTCTTATTGAATGTGATATACAAGTTAGATTTTGCAAAATGTAAACTTTATTTTTCGATCACCATGGGGGAGTGGTAGGGTTATCGCCTCGAGTTCGGTAGATCCATGGCCGAGTCATACAATACCTCTCTGCTAAGCACTCAGCATGAAGAGTAGAATGGAACACGCCTGAATAGGGATGTGTTTAGTCGGGCTATCTTGCCCAATACACAACCCTAACATATTTGCCCGAACAACACGGTACAGGGGACAAAACACCTTGTACTGAGTTACGAGACAAGGGGCTAGTGACCAGTGACTAGCACGCAATTATACACAGCGCAGATAGGAAATGGAGAATTAACTCCCGGTGAGATTTGAACTGATGTCCCTTTTGCCTAGAGAAGCTGCTGGACTCCTAGCTGCTCTTGGCTCCTGAGCTACGAGAACTCAACGGATTGGCAGAAACTGAAAACTAACCTCCATCCTCCACCTACCTCTCTGATGATGCAATATTTGATTGTGGTTGTGTACTATTAGTATTAATAAAATAATGATCGTTTATGTATGTTTTATTAGATGAAGGAATGTAAATCATTATTAGCAATTGTTGACTACTAGTATCCGTCATCTTAATGTTTGTGTTGCTTTTTATCAAAGAAAATAGTAGTAAAGTAAATAGTAGTAAAGACTATAATGGTTCAATTAAAAGGAGTTTTGTCATAATATGTGATTGGACCCATTCTAAAATATTTGTTATCAGACTTCTAAGTTCGTTATTGGGTAGTCTTGCCTTAGCCAAGTGAGTAACATGGGGCAAATGGGCTTATCTTGCCACAATGCCTATGACCCGTTATTAGGGGTGGGGAGATATATGCCTTTCTAAACGGCCTTTGTGCAAAGTGAACGTAAACTGTCTCAGCGATACAATTATCAGAGAGCATCATCGCGTCCGCCGGTGACACTAAGGTCTTGCCGGACAGATTTTACTCTGCTGCTGCTCTTACTATTTGTCCCGTGCTTTTTATAATCTCTGAGTCTTTTTAGCCACGCCTACTTGTTGGAATCACGTTTTCGCACATGGGATTTAAACAACTCTAAGATCGTTTCTCTTGAAGTGGTCATCTCCGGAAATTGCCAATCTATTTCTAACGACAGCTAACATTCCATTTTGGCAGAATTCGGCGCCCAATTATTCACCTTCTACCCTAGCTATCTGGGGAATGAGGCCCTTTTTTCTCGACCGTGAGCACATTTTCAACTGGTATTTTTTAGCTACATCGGCTCTCGATGATCATTACGTTACATTCGTCCTATTCAATCTTTTTAAAATTACATCGTTTGAATTTTACAAGACTACACATTCTGTGATATAGCCTGTTGCTCTACGGGTGCAATTCATTGGAGGGAACAGATAACCTGTAGGGC
>VCCN01004880.1:179362-190177 GCA_006491835.1 Architeuthis dux
CACCAATAAACTAGAAATGAAGGTGTCAACATACTGAAGATCATTTCATAATCTTTATTTATAGTTTGTTCTGCTATTCATCAAACAAATTAGATATTGTGTATGAGGTAAGATCCAGGGAGCCAACAACTTTATGTAACGTCATTCTTTATTTCCGTTTAATTAAGAATACACTGCACTCGTTTGAGTTTCGCAACCATGTTGTTTCTCTTGTTGGGCTTAATTAAAATCCCGTGCACATATTGAGAGGAACAAACAAGAACACAAACACGTTGGCTGCTTTACGGTAAATCACTTTCTTTCTCTCTTTACTTTCATTGCATGCTATTATGCGACGTCGGTCCGGAAAGTATCCAGCCATTTTCTATATATTGAGAACCGGTTGCGCAACCTTTATGTAACTTGGCAGCCGATCAGAGGATATCTTACTGTGCATGTGTGAACATAGGCCACCCGTGGAGTTATTATGATTTCAAAAGAGAATTTTCAAAACGCAAAGGAATTGGAAATATGCGAATACTGGATTGATGATGATGTTGATGATGATGATTAGTATTACTATTTCACCAATGCAGGGGAGGTAACTGTAAAACAGTCGTTTATCAGCACCAAAAGTAACGAATGTCTTCCTTAGCTCATTGCTCACCTTTACGCAACATGTCATATATATCCAGAGAATATATTGTGTGGACAAAGATGAGTGAATACATAAATGTATATAAAAGAAAAAAATATCTCTCATATGGAAAAAGCAATTCATGGATCCGACCTGTAATTTACTGATTTTTTCCTTTGCCCATGGCCCACCCTTCCACTGAATGTCATTGAAATTCATGGAGACGTTTGGGAGGTATTGAATGGACAGACCGATACGAGTGAGTACATATACCTCTTCCCAATTTGTTAGCAGAGGTGAAATAAAAGGTACGGGACATCAGGTGATTTAATTTGCTCAAAATCTCGTAGTCACGATTCGACTGATGCTGATTGAGTAAAAAGGACAGCCTTTCGATCGAAGAGAAATGTCTTTCTATTTGTCTAGTATTCACGTCTACGGCAGCCGTTAAAAACTTCTGTTAATCAAATCAACCGATGGTTTCTCTTTGAGTCTTGAGTAGATTTTAGTTTTACTAACAAGTGTCAAACTAAGTATGTACCAAACCAAATTGTTACTTTCATGTTTTTCTTTGGTGTCATTACCGTGCGACATTAGAATGCGAGTCACAACTCTATCGTTAATTGTTTTGACAATGAAGCAGATGATGTGTGCCCGATCAGTATCCGCCGCATTGTTATGTAATGGTCAGCGGGGTGCAGCTGTAATTAAGACCAACATTAAAAGCCACAAGCTCTCACGGTAGAAAGAGAAAGAGGTATTTCCCAGACAGCTGGGGTGAACGTTTAGGCGCCGATTTTAGCCACAAAGGAATTTAGAAGTTAGAATCACGCAGAGTAAAAGTAGTTAAAATACATTAACGATGTTCGGAGTTGACCACTCCAAGTTACACACTATCGTGGATTGGCTTCAAACTACCCCGCGAGTTTTGGATGATTGCGTTGAAGACTGCAGCATGTTCTACCGAGTCAAATGCTTTCTCATAATCTACGAAGGCCAAACGGAGTGGTTTATTGTATTCTAGGGTGGTCTCGATTATATGATGTATTGTGTGTAGTTGGTCTATTGTCGAGTAACCACTTCTGATGTGTGTGTGGGTGTATGTGTGTGTTTTGAATCTTTACCTATTTGGATGTGTGTGTGTTTGTGTTTGTGTTTCTGTGTTTGCGTGTGCGTTTTTTTATTTGTGCATGTGTGTTTGTCCACCAAAGCGAATATATGTGCGTGAGTGTTCGTCTATGTGTGGGTGTTGGTAGTTTCTGAGCGTTCTCTACCATTAACATGTTTATCTCATGTTCTGTGTATCATTACATTCACACACACATACACACACATTGACAGCAATATACATTCACACAGCGACACACATTCGCTTGTAAATTGATACCCCCACACAAAAGCATACATAAATATAAAGGTGTTCCCCCGCTATCCGAAATAGAGCGTTCATATAAAAGGTATTTGCAAACCGGAATAGAGACAGTTAGCATTATTATTTTATCACAATTTACGGTAGGCATGCGGCGGGGATAAGCTAGAATGATGGCATGCTAGTTAGAAATGAGTAATGGTTTATCAGATAAGGACATTATCATAAAGTTAGATTAATAATTAAAACGGATGTTTATTCAAAACAGATGTTCGAAGGCAGTGCCCGCAGTAGGCGTGGCTAAAGATCACTCGAAGATTACAAAAGGGCCCAAATTGTTTTTTCAAGGAAGAGAGAGAATGAAACGACAGATGCAGTCGACAGAAGCAGTCAAGTCAGTATTGACGCGGGCATATTACGGTCCGCGTCGGACAATTATGATGCTTCCATTATGCTCTCTCTCTCTTTCTCTTTTTCTTTCTCTTTCTCTCGGCGTTCGTGATTGACAATTCTACTTGGACCAGCAGCAGTTCTCCCTCTTTCTCTCGCAAAACAAATCAACTCCCTCTGATTACTACTGTGTCAATAATATGTTTTGCGGGAGTAACCTATTTATTCTGGTTACGATCGGCGTTTGTCGTTTTTTCTTCTGTGCAAGATTACACCCAACAACATGGCATGTCACGTGTTCACCCTCAATGAACACTACACGTTACGCAACAGGCGCTATTGATTCGGTCGCCGATTCCCATGCGTCGGCGTCTCCGCGAAAACGATCGGCAAAAGCAGATGCAGCTGAGATGTCCACGGAAGGCACAGCAAGTACTAAGGCAACGGAAAGTGACAACAGAAGAAACAAGACATCGACAATCAATACACCGGTAAATATTTCTAAACGCACACACACACGAACGCTTCGTCGGCAAGATATAAACTGGGCTGATAAATGTTATACGCACTAAACAAACAACGGCAAAACGATTTGGTTCATTTTGTTATGATATTTTTAAAACACACTATATCTTTCTTCTGGTTACACTCGGCGTTTTTCGTTTATGTGCAAGACTGCACCCAACAGCATTGTATGTTACTTGTTCTATCCCAATAGACATCACACGTTACGCAACAGGCGCTATTGATTTGTCCACGTGAGAAATTCCACAACTCGGATCCTATATTATCAGGATTTCTCTGAAGTCTACATCGGAGAAAGTCCAGTACACCCAAAAAAGCGTTTACAATACAGATCACTCAAAATAGATGACCATTCCAACGCACCCCCAATACATTGAAATAAACTAGGCCACAACTTTGATTTACGACATGCCCGCATCAAGAAAGAACATTTCAGAACACTTAACATCCATTTGATTGTCACCATCAGACATGGACTCTATAAAGCAGCCAACCTTTTGTGTCTCCATCACTTTTTGCTGAAGAAGCCAGTTATGAAACGTCAACATAATAAACTAAACAAATCTCATTTGTACACGATATGGTCTCCTGCATTGTCTTTCCTCTCTCTCTCTTCTTCTCTATCTATATATATGTATATATACGGATATATACTTTTGTATAGCCTCGAGTTTTAGAAGATCTGATATAGTGACTTGAAAACTAAACCCGTAAACCATAGCCGTTCTATTCACGTAAATAATGTTGCAAATAAATTGATTCGTCGGCTGTGCTCTAGGCAGACTTAGCCTCGAGCGACGAGAAAAAAAACATCGAATGCTGTGTTGGTGCAAAACTCTCGGAAGTTGCAAGAAATCGGAAGCGACAGTCTGGACCATGACATTGCCGGACATTGGGAAATATATCCGGTAACGATTACGCCACTCCGCACTTCTAAGACAGAACGATAGAAAGACGTGAACACTCTTTCTCAACGACTATTTTTTAAAGATTATTCTCAACAAAAAAAATGCATTGACCATCACCAGCATCACCACCATCATCATTTAATTTGTTATTTATGTATGTATGTATCACCATTTATTTCAATCTATGTTACGGCTTTTATATCGGACTTCACTATCTTAAGTAACAACGTGAGAAGTCTTTACTGGATGTGCCAAGTTCTTAAAAAAACACACTTTCTAGTTCTCTCGCTTCATGTGTTACCAGGTATGCGCTCTCTGGGTGCTTTCTAGTTTGTAGTTGTTTTCAGTCCGCCACGACGTTTCGGCTGGTTACCTTTCCAATCGTCTTCAATTATATATGTGTTTCTTAGACATCGTCTACGAGACAATCTTGATGTTTTGATCTTTTTTATGTCGGAAACATGTTTTGAACATATATCGTTTTCTATGTTGCAATGACTACCAGAATTGCTGCCTCGGGACCTGTTCTTCATTTATTAATTAGCTCTTAGTTATAAGGAAAGCAAAAAAACAATTAAACTATACTCATCATTCTCTCAACAAAGAGACCTGCCAAACTAAATTACTACCGGAAGATTGTTGGAGAAGTGACCAGCCAAAAGGTGTATTTAATACTAAAACCAACTACAGCAGTCCTGAATCCCAAAACACTATTTAAACACGTGTTGGGTTCATTGAAAGGGTCGAATACTTTATATTCAACTCCATTTGCCAGTCGAGCATGTGAAACGTTAGAAAATATCTCTTGATTTAAGCAACAGAGCAATGAGGCTTGAGAGCGGAGTTGACGTCGTCTTACGGCATTAATACCTACTGGCATATATGACGCACCATCACTTTAGCATGAAATATGTTCGGAAAAATATACGTGTTCATTCTGTAGATTGCTGGATGGTTAAATTAGGATGATTCATAGATACCAACCTTGGTTCCCATACACAATCTTCACTGTATATGTCGCAGGGTGATTGTCAGTGTCAGATGTTGTAAATAATAAAGGCGCGTCTTATATAACGCGAAATACGATAATTCGCCAATACCACTTTTTATTGATCTAATTCCGTATGATTGACTCGAGGGGTAAAGCTATTCACGGTACTTGTTCAATTTGAGATCCGAATAGAAATGCTGCTGATGTCACACTGATATGTGCTGACGTCACACAAAGCCAAGACATGTATTGAAATAAATTAATTTATTTGTTTGATTGTTTTGCTTGAATTACAGCTTGGAATATTTGATTTGTTTTTTCAGTTGCTTTTAATTATCTTTGCTGTTTAAAATTATTTTTAATAAAATAATCGCATTTATTTATTACCTATGCACACTACTTATTTCGCTTCTTAACTTTTTCAGTTTGGAATTTAAAAAAAGTTTTCTATTCTATCTTAGTACGTATTTGTTATAGTTTATTTTTTTATTTTGTTCTAATTCAGAAGAGTGCTTTAGCCAGATAATAATATGCGTTTTGTCTCAACACTTTTCCTCCATCATATTTATCTTTCTGTTTTTCACACTTGACCTCACGCAGAATAAGAAGACAATGGCTGTCCTATCTGTTAGTATGAAGAAACAGAGCAGCATATGCCCGTTGGACAGGACAATTAATAATATTGCACAATTCATCCAATTATCTATTTCAGTCAGATGGTCCAGGGGGTAATGGGAGGGGGATTTGGTATGCGTTAGCGTAGTGTAGAGATCGATCGCCTCCTTAGGAGGGTTAACGGGATCGCCATGAGAGGATTTCTACATGATACCCAGCTGCTTACGGCACTTGGTATTACCAGACAGTCATCCATCTAGTTACTAACCAGGCTCGACTTTGCTTAACTTCGGTGATCGCACGAGATTTCAGATAAACATTTGTCTAAGTTAGATGAATAAAGACCCCCGGTGAGCAACACAAACACACATTGTGCTGTTAATGTGAACACATTTTACAAAACAGAAAATAAAAGTGAGACATGCAGAAATGTTAATGAGTGCATATACGGCGTCATCAGTCGTTCCGAACCCTCTGGTCCGATTGTAGACTTGCCTAGACAAGGAAGACCACACAATTAGTCCTTAAGAGCACTGATCAAATGGTCAGCATTTTGAACCAACTCTGTATGGTTTTCTTTCCTTTCTTATTTTATTTTAAATTTTAAAAGAATCCTGTTTATATGTGAATCGATGATTATGTGTAGGATGACTAAATATGATTTCGTTAACTTTGACAATTAACTATTCTTTGTTTTATAATGAATATTTACTTCGTAGTATGTTGTTATTGGCTCCCCTATTAATTCTCGCTCACCCTGTACATTTGCCTGAGGCTAAGTATGACGATGGAAAGATAACTGAGACTGACGGAACCCCTCAAGTAAGGTCTTAAGATAGGTGTCTTTTGTTTTTGTCATTATCATGTTTAGCCTAACGGAGCAGATAACAACATACTCGTTATATTAGCTAACGACGCAAAATCTGCAGCATGTAAACATTGGGTTATTTCTTTGTTTTATTGCCATTCATACAATCGATACATTTATCTGCGACATGTACGAAGATACACTGTGTCTATCTCCCTCGGAAAGAACAATGACGACATGCTTCGAAAACAATTCTTCTATGCTTTGCTCAAACTTTGCTGATATATGGGAAAATCTACTGAATATTGAAAATGTAAGAAATGTATTTTCTTAATTTAGGATCCTTTATAACATATGATATGGGCCGGCACTAGTTTAATACATCCCCATATTAAGAACACGCACAAATAAACCCCGTGCAAAAACCTCTTAAAATCCAATCATTTGACACACGATTTGACATTGATCTCACATTGGTTTCACAATCCAATGTTTGTGATGCCAGACTAATTCCCCGGAGGAATACAGGTATTTCGAAGGGAGACCAACCATTGTACGAGCACAACGCAGAAAACGAATGCATTGATTGGAATTGAATTGTCTGCTGCAATTCTGCTGCACAGCTACAGTGGCCGTACACCGGTGGAAATACTTAAAATATTATTGGGAATAAATGGGAGCTTAAAGAAAAAGGAAGTAAGTGTCGTTTTCTATCCTTCTTTTGAGGTAGCGAATGCAATGGGTTTTGGACACGGAGCGGAATAATCAAGTTCATTGGTAAAAGGACATGGGGTTAAGCACTTTCGTCAACATCACTTTGGCAAATATCATTTTCGTCTAGATCACTTTGGCCTTAACTCAATGTTAAGAGTGCTCAATGAATGTCAGTGACATTTCGTCGAATGGTTGACCATGTGCCAAGAAAGAATGAATGCCATGTTGTGTGTATCCAGGGATTTGTATTACATTTTAGAGATGGGGATGGACAAAAACACCTGAGGCATACCTACCATATGTAGGCCAGTCCAGCTATGAACTGCAAATGTAAGAAGGGTTGTGTTAGGAAGTGCAAGTGCAATCAAGCTGCATTAGAATGGGGGTGATGAATAGACTAGCTTTGGACAGTAATTGTTATCAATGTGTTTGAGTCTTGAATTATTGTGTGTCCTCAACATCATGATATACATCACTGATAATCATTTTTATCTGAAAGCAGTAGTCGCAGTTTTAAAATGGATGCCATGAGCGACATATTGAACGTTCATGATGGCTCAATATCCAAATTCTTTTGCGTTGCCTTTGGCTATAAATGTACCAACTTATATGCTTTTGTCACAAAATGTACGATTATTTGGTTAGGCGGCCTCCCTATAAGAGCACCCCTGAGTAAGCAGGCCATATCTATTACAAAATAAAATTGCGAATGTGTTGACGTGAGATGATGAAGTATTTGCCATCCTGTTGTGTATTCGCATTTTTTAAAAAAATCATGAAGAGTCACTGTGTCCCGTGATCCACTGTGCCCCGGTTCCCCTACATGTATTCTGCTATTTATTTACATGCACATTAACCAATTGTTTCTTTGTAGTTTAAATGTTTGAAGGTTAAACCAAAGAAGGGGCGAATTACAAAAGAAGGCGAGGGTGGGTTGTAAGAAGAGAGGGACAGTTTAAATGACGAAGGATAATAGGTGGTGATGGAAAGGGAGAAAGGGAGAAAGGAATAAAGCAGAAGAAGAAGAAGAAGAAGAAGAAGAAGAAGAAGAAGAAGAAGAAGAAGAAGAAGAAGAAGAGGGACAAGAACAATAACAAGGACGAGAACAAGACGAACAAGAAAACAAAACAATAAGAATAAACAACACAATACATCAAAGAAAAGGCAGATGTCATAGATATCCTAAAGAACATTAGCAAATTCAAATTGCGTTGAACAGCTCATGTTGCAATGATCAGACAGACACTGACATTAAAATCATATTTTCCCTGTCGATAAACAACATTAACTCTGTATCTAAAAGTTATCGTTTTCTTTAAGTAAGAACTAATTAATTGCTTTCAGCCGGAAGACGCTATTTCCCGCCAAACGTGATTCGGAAAAAAAGAACAATTAAATGTTGTTCATAAGTGAAAGTGCTGAAGAGTGTCAATTAAAAGAGAAGTTTCAAGTTTGCTTTTTGAAGTACGAATTGCACTGACCGATATATAAGTGACCTTTGTTTTAAGTTTGGTAATCAAGATTCAATAGGAGAAAATAAGCATTTAGGAAACAATTGATTATATACTTTAATTATATAGTCACGTCCTGACAATCTGATTTGATTGTCAGGTCATTATTTTCGAAGCTCTAAGAACACAACTAATTGTTTTTTAAATGGATGTCAGAAAACAACAAAAATGTTTGCATGGACATGTCATGTATCCATTATACTAAATGAACTAATGTAGAGATCGTGTGTATTGTTAGAAGGTTGTTGTGCATATTATGTATTATAAAAAGATGTTAACCCGTAATTTCTGGTGGGGGGGGCTGAACTTTGACATGGCTAGCCGGAAAGATATCGTCTGCGTTGTCGTTTTATAGCAATTGCGCCGACGTAGTTGTAAACAAATAGTTTGTTCAGGCATGTTTGTGAACGGATTGAAAATGTTGCATTTTCTTCTAGTTTTATTTTAAATCGTATCAGCTTATATAGAAAACTATATAGTATAAATTGGTGAGAAAACATATCTCTATTTGGTCTAAAAACTGTGTTAGTTTTATTGTTCAACACATGGGAAATGTATGAGATATAATTGATTCATTACTGAACACATTGGAAGTTGAACCAAAGTTAAATCTGGTTCATTACACAAGTCAATATATCCATCAGCTCCAATTTCAATTTTAATTTAGTTGGAATCAAAGATACTCAGATGAAATTAATTCAAAACGCGCCATATCAACATTATCCGAAACTTTTATCGTAATCGATTATATGAATTGATCATTTGGTTCGAATCAGGCAGACACTTACTGTCACGAGCAATTAACAGTGGTTCTTCACAGGTTGCCCCCTGATACAAACCGCCTCCATACAACCTGTGGATTATTGCAATGAATTGGAATAGCCACAACCAAACATAGAAAATGTTACCCCTGCTAACGAAGTTGGAAGTGGTTTATTTATTAATTAGTGTTTGTTTGTTTATTGACCGCCTGTCTCAAAACATCCCCAATGAATGTTGATGACATGGTCTGAGGATGGATTTATTACATTTTGGGGCGGATCAATGGCGTTTTACTTACAGTTACCACCCCGGAATTGTAACTGTTTGTGAACTGATCTTCATTCAGTTCAGTTCAGTTCAGTGATAATTGAGTTGGCAGAGATATGCGCCCTAGGAGTGCTTTCTAGTTTTTAAACATGACATTTGAAAGCATCTTTTCAAATCCAGTTTCCCAAATAAATATGTCAAGTTCTTAAAAGAAATATGTGATCATCCAGACTTTCCAGAATTTCCACAACCAAAAGAGAAACAGAAAACAAACGGAAAGAAAAGCAAAACGCCAAAACTTCCAACAAACATCTACTGGGCAAATATTCCACCAGGAGTGTGGGTTATAATGAGCAAAAAGATCAAATATAATAAATAGATAACATAAATAAATATACAAAATAAATATACAAAATAAATAACAAATAAAAAAATTAAAATAGTATATTCATAAGTCAACATTGTCAGCCTCTTGTCTTCGGCCTTATCTGTTTAGTCTAAAGCTCCGAAAGTATGTACTTTCATCATTCAATATACTGTTTAAACCAGTGTATTCATATTCGTTGTTTCGGAATGGTGTACTTTCATTATTCCATATCATTCATAAACCTGCGTCTGCATATGTGTTGTTTGTAACACAACGTCTCTGTTGAGGTATTCTTCGACCTAGCTGTATTTTCCAGATTTCTGAGATTAAGTCTTCTTCAATGCATATTTTCTGCAGACTGTTGTCTTCAATGCTGTTCTTCACAACAGCGTGCCGCCCACTATAATCCTTGACTATTTATAGGTCTTTAAGTATTTATCAGATCCTTGGAATTCGAGTTACGCATTTCATTTTTCCTTTCAGTGATCTAATAAAGAATAGATTCAAGCAATGTGGTCTCATCAAAATATGAGTTGCAATACTTATTAAAAAAACAACTAGTATAATAAGTATTACATGGTTTAAAAATGTTAGTATTTTCATAATAAACAGTCTTTCTTTTCAACGACTCTTGCACCTAATATATCATATATCATGTATACATAAGAACTCGGGTTTGTTTTGGATTCATTTGACTCATGAGATGGAGAAATTACCACAATGAGATAAACATTTTATAAACTCAAAAAACATTTAGCTTAACGAGGAAATAATACCATTAGTGTCTTCAGATGTTTTATGCATTGTATTATGTGTGCCTGCAGATCATAAAATGACTGATATAAACGGCTAAATCGTAAAATGGTGTAAAACTGTTGAATTCAAAAGGAATACAACTTGAAATTGAACCCAATCGTTGAAACTATTCAGACGACTGAGGTTAAAAGCAACGCGTTGAACTGGAATTTACTC
>VCCN01004880.1:219282-229599 GCA_006491835.1 Architeuthis dux
CGAGTGCTTTTTAGTGTGCGATGATTTTAAATCGGCCGGCAGTTAGTAAGTTGGGGAGACGGAGCGAAGGGATCAACAAGCTAGGAGCGTTCCTCTTCACCCGTCAGGGTGGTGGTTTTCAAGGAAAATATGGGTTCGTTGATTCCTTCGATGCAGGGCCGGTTCCCGGATCAATCGGAGTATTGAATTCTGTTCCTATTAAAATACTAACGAGTTGTTACTTTACTGAATGACTGACGGTGATGGTAGCAGTTCAAATCAGGCCGTACTGGTTTCTATGTCCTCACTTCTCCCTCACCCTCATGTGTGTCGAACTGACTAACTGCAGCCCGACTCAAAATCGGGGCGCACCCTTAGAAATACTCTGATCGCATTCTCTTTGTCAGCACTGGTCAGCCGTTTGACCTATTTTCTAGACCGGAGCCTGATAACATCCAGATAAGCGCACAGCTTAATACTATCACCCCAAAGGCCATTATAATATATCATCCCCCCCGTCCTACGTGTATTTCATTACATACCGTAAGAGTAGGGAACCTGGTGAAGGTTCAACAGGCCTAACAAGCCAGAAGAGGACCATAATGAATGTCCTCTTGAATTAAACCTTGATGTTACAAGCGGATATATGGTTTAAGTATTAAGTATCCCATCTTGTAAGCTTGGCCGAACCGGCTATCGAATGGCAATCATCATATTTTTGTTAGAAAAAGAAACTAGCGGATATATGCTTTAGTATTGAAAAGAAATATACAAAAGTGGGTGGTGTTCTCCCATATTCCTCCTTTGCTTTCTACAGCGCATCTTACCTAGTTACATCCGCCAATGAAGTTGGAAGACGTATACAGTGAGTGCAAGAAGTATCCGATACTTTTCAAAAGTTTTATTTTAACATCCTTATACAGCTTTGAGAGAGAAATTATAATCTCGGATTTCCGTACAAATGTGCAATGTTCAATCGTGTTTCAATATTATTTGATTTTTGTGTTTTCTATTCTTTGGTCCAAATTACGTCAGTTTTGAAGCTGTATACAGATGTTAAAATGAACCTTTTGAAATGCATCAACTACTGTTAATAAATCTCAATGAATTGTGTGGACGGTGGGACATGGGCAAAGGAGACATCGTTGGGGTTGATCCAAGTGCGTTTTTCTTCAATTGAGAGATATAGGCTAAGGGAGAATTGCTTACATTTTGTCGCATCCAGAAATACGTTTCCGACTGAGAGATAGTTTTCATATATTAAGAAATCATACATTGTATGACATATGAAGAATCAAAACACAATAGCCTGTGCAGCCTGACGCAGGGGAATCAGTGATAGCGCCTGTTGATGTACGAGTACAATTCATTGGAAGAAACAGATAGTATGCATGGCTGTTGGGTACATCAAATAATGCAAGAGTCAAACAGGCCGGTTTGACAACGAGCAGAAATATTTATTCAACTCAACATAGTAGCTTTACTTGTTTGCATTAGGAAGCGAGAGTAGACTACTACTGTCTTGGTAGAAGTGTCACTCACGGACGCCGCGTGAGATAGAGGGGGGAGGATATATATATAGAGAGAGATATAGAGATAGAGCGAGAGAGAGAGAGAGAGAGGAAAAGAGAGCGAGCGAGAGCGAGCGAGAGCGCATGGCCTGACAAATCTTACTCTACTGCTCCTCGTACTATTTCCCTCGTGTTTTTATATAATCTCTGAGCCTTTTTCTAGCCACGCCTACTTTTTGCAACCACGTGTTCGCACATGTGTTTTTAATAACTCTTCAGATGGTATCTCTTGAAGTGGTCATCTCCGGAATTTGGCAGAATTCGGCTCCCAATTATTCACCTTCGACCCTAGCTGTCTGGGGAACGAGGCCGTGAGAAACATTTCAACTGGTATTTTTAGCTACATCGCTTCTCTCTGACCATTACGTGACATGCGTCCTATTCAATCTTTTAAAAATGACATCATATGCATTCTACAAGACTATACATTCTGACAAAGTGCGAAATCTAACACCGTAAACGCTATATATTGCCCCTCTCTCTTCCTCCGCAAAACAAATCACCAAAAACAAAACAAAAACAATCAATCACATCGAGCCAGTTACATAGTTGGCCAACAATAAAGGAATTAACAGTGTTACAAAATGTGTATAAGGAGATAGAAAAGACAAAAGAACAAAAAAAAAATAACCAAATCTTGTACATGGCAGATACACGTATTTCTCACCCTTCTTGTGTATGCGTCGTAAAGAATCGATGCAGTATATCTTTGACATCATAAGTTAATTTTTGAATGAATATTGACCGGAAAAGATATTCATCTTGCGCATGGTCAGATTTTTGTGTATGTGGTCTCTTGCTTGCAGAAGTCCATTTTCCACAAGAAGTCAGCGACCTGATCGTCTATCGGATTGGACAAAAGAAGATAGCGAAAAGTAAGTTCAGAGTCAAATGTTTTCTTCTTGTCTTTTCGCTAACAAACACACGCGTGTATGCAAACGAATCACAGAAATAGGCGAATGTATATAGAGACTAGCAAAAGTACCCGGCGTTGCACGGATTTCGAAATATATAAAATGACATGAGTTCAGTAGACGTTGTATTAACAAATCTGCTGACAATATTGCTGAATATATATGTTCACACTATATCTCCAAAATGAAATTTTCAGGAAAGCTATGCCATTGGGTACGGACGAATTGGTTAACTTTTGGGGCGGATCAAGGATGTCTTTTCCATTTAGATAGTTATTCATTCTTTTTCATTTATGTTTTCAGTCATATTTGTTCACAACACATCTCAAAATGTTCTGAATTAATTCCTATAGCATTCTGTGGAGTGGTGGGCCGTATGCAAATTATAATTTATTTAGTTTTTCATCTCCAGGAATACCTGTACACATACCACCCCTGCATTTTAGCTGTATATGAATTGATTTGCATGCTGTTTAATGACAATGGTATCTGCAGAGGTGTGCATTCTCTCGGTGGTTTCTCCTGGTCACTTGATTGACAAATGCATAAACCCGTTTGATCAAATGTTGGTCAGACCAAAGAAAAATCAAACTGCAGCGGTTGTACCGGTGTAATGGATTGATAGCAACACAGACCAATATAGATGTCGTTGGATATTTAAAAGGCACTTAGTCATCGTCATTTAGCGTACCAAACTGACACGGATAGAACAAAAACACACCTTTCGTATATAGGAATGTTTAACCATTTCTGCCCACAACCCTACGACAGCTCAACAACTCTGAAATAGGAATGTAATGATATATTGTGGCAAAAGGAACCATATACTATATGTACCATATTGCATTTATACCTCCTGAAGTTAAAGAGTTAAGCATTAGTTAACTATGGAATACATAATAACATTAGGAATTAATAGTATTTTACAATTGGGAATTAATAGTATTTTGCAATTAGGAATTAATAGAACTGAAATGAATTACGAATTAATCAGTTAAGCCGTAATACGACTTAATACGTTTTGAGCCAGGGAACGCTTTCCTCTCTACACACCAAATTTCCAAATTGCCCCCCAATATATACACATTGCCTCGGAACAATTGGTCTAGAGACATGAAAACAATCTCGTAATGTTCGATATTCTATTCAGTGACCTTTGGTTTTTGGTTACAGATGCATTGTGCAAACTTTGATTCTGGGCAAAGAAATACTTATTTAGCTTCGGTTATTATTTGACCCGACCTTTCTATGCTTATTACGGTCACAACGTCCTATATATTATGGCATATAAAACACCTTCAAGAAACATTAACTAAAAATGACACTTACGTCTTAAAAACCGAGGTTCAGTTAACCTGAAAAACTGAGCAACAAAGGAAACTAATAACGGATGCTTTTCACTCAAACATGATCATCATTCAATTACTCGCCAAGTTTCGCAGATGAATATTTATTGTAATGACGTATTCAACAATTTCAGACACCTGTTCTATTACACGTATGCCTAGTCTTCTTAAAGTTTCTTCAACTTGGCTTTTAGTAAATATATCCCTAGATGCCAATTGAATTCGGATAAATCTGACGTAACATATCGCGTGACACAATTGGCCGATTCCATTCTATGTGTTGTTAATCACTCGGCCAACCCACACCTCCCATATAAAGATATAAATCCAATGAACACTTTCGTTCACATCGTTCTTCGAGCAACCGAGCGGAATATCCGCTCATTTTCCTCAACGCATCAATATTTAGTTGGATCCTGCTGGGAAAGCGAGCACCGAATGGTTTATTCAAACAGAACAAAAGGGATTATGTGGGAATTGACTTGATTTACTCGTTTCCTACCAAGCGAAAATACACCAATTATAACACAACTATTTGGTTTCTGTTGAATGACTACAGGAATGATAATGGCTCAAATCGACGCTCAAAGCAAACAAGCACGAAATTAACAGATGCATGAAGTGTTAAGGGAGGCACTTAATTGAACACACAAACTGAGAATGGTATAAAATCCTGAACCTGTCCAGGGACATACAATATTAACTAGCTGAAATGAGGTTAATAGCGTAGATAATGGAATCGGCTAACCGAGTTCAAGCTCCGGCTAGGATAGTTTGCGTACACTTCGCACTAATGCCTTTGGGAAATAATGTTAATGACGGATTCACACGACCGATTACAAGACTGTCTAAACAGATGGTTACTTAGTTTGTGTCCGGCAGCATTGGGCTCTTCTTTTGAAGATTCAGCCATTTTTAGCGATCATCGCTCAACAAAAGGCTTGGGGAGTAACTAAATACGTACTAAATACGACCAAAACACGTTGGACACGTGGCGGCGTCTATTGATTGACTAAGTGGAATTGTTCTTAGTTTTATTCTGATGAAGGACCATGTCCGCAAAGTTGATAACACACCCGTTATTTGCCTCTAATTAAAGTTCTCTCTATGTTCAAGTTTCTTTATTTCCGTATTGCTGGATGACAATAACAGATGAAACTTCAAATAAAGTATACTTGATATTTCCTAGTGAAATACTGGAATACCTATGAATTAAAGATTACTTTCATGGTAAAATAAAGTGTATTTCTGAATACCTCAGGTCTGAAAACCACGAGCCTTTTAAAAGTCTCAGATATGTCAACTGGGAGACGAGATATGGATTTCTTGGTGTGTGCTGGCGACCATCTTTTTTCTGAAGGAGGGCATCCTAAGGAACATTTCGGTATCTTACTCATACGGTCCTGGGGTGCAATATTGGCCCCGATGTCCCCTGGAAAAAAGTATCTGCTGTGAAGAGGTGAAGCAATGCATATTTTAAAAATAATCTTCGCATCCGTCTAAAGCAGCCACTTCGCACACTTTATATTTCCCAAGCAAGAATTTAACAAAAGTTAAAGTAACTAAATTATTATTGTTAATCAGCTCATGATGAAGCAATTTCCAATTTGCAATTCATACAATTCTGATGGACAATGAGCGTATATGACATGTTGAACGGGTGTATTTCATTATTTAACGATTGAGTCAGTTGTGAACACTGCTGATCCTGGACATGAACATCATTTTTCTTTCATACAGAAAGCAAGAAACTAGAATCGACATCACTTTGATTTAACATTATTTCTGATATTTATCAGACAAATAAAATATGTGTCTTTTTGTAAGACAATAACCATAGAAAACTAAAACCGTTACATAACACTATTTTCCTTTAAGTATGTTTATGTTCCTTGTCGGTTTTAATTAAGAACAGAAACGTGCATGTTCGTGTTGGCAAAACATCGCATCACAATGACGTCACACTTCCGCCAGTGAATATGAGCCAGCGAATGTTAACAGATGATTTGAAACTGAAACGCCTTTCTGCAAAACCAATCGTTTGAATGTATGTCACGATTTGAGGGATTTGAAGGAACAAGTTTTAAATGACCTACATTTTCTTTACAAAGTCGTTACATGGGATGAGTCAATACTTCCGGTAATTCAAGGGTACGCCCTCGTATATAAAAGATGTATAGTGCCAAAAGATAAATATGTATAGTGTATACTATAGATATGTTGGTAAGGGAACTACCCTTTTTCTTTAAATGCTTTCCTATACAGAAAGGTTTACTCCCGGTTGTATTTCAAATATGTTATCAATGTCCACCGCTCAATCGTGTTTGTCTTTTCTATTGCCACCTGGTGATCGTGTTTGTCTTTTCTACTGCCACCTGGTAATCGTGTGTGTCTTTTCTATTGCCACCTGGCAATCGTGTTTGCCTTTTTTATTGCCACCTGGTAATCGTGTTTGTCTTTTCTATTTCCACCTGGCAATCGTGTCTGTCTTTTCCATTGCCACCTGGTAATCGTGTTTGGAGGGGATGAAATGTGTGTTTTCTTTCCTTCTCTTGGGGCAGTGGCTGCGTTGGGTTTTGGAATTAACCAAGTTCCATGTTAAGAGAAAAGATATGGAAGGAAATATGTGATTAACCCTTGTTCCCCTTTATTGTTTCCTTCACGAGGAGAGCGACAGGGCCGTGTGTAAATGACAGATGGTCGAAGGTCACGTGCACAAATAACCACAGAAAAGACTCAGAAAGCCCATGCCGTATCCCGTTGTTATCTAACGATGTGACGATTGTAATGTCATGTTCTATTTTGTAGGAAGTTAGTGGCTAATTGAGCTCATCCTCTGCCTCTAGTCTATTGTCCTTGTTGTTAACCATTACGCCAAATTATATACATATGCATACATAAAAGAAAAGGCCATTTTGCAAAAATAACCACAGAAAAGACTCAGAAAGCCCGTGCCTCTGCCAACGCCATACAACACTGAATGGAAATCACAAGGAAGAAAACTGTGAATATTGAGTTATATCCCTGGGTCAAGTTCGTAGATAAGAGAAAACATATCAAGGAAACTTGATTAAATATTTTCCTTCTGCGGCAGAGCGACGGGCCGGGTTATGGCTTTTGCTAAAATAAAAACATGCATTATTGTTGAGTTAAAGTAAGGTTCCTTTTTAAAAGATACAACCAAACTAACATAATCACTGAGAAAAAGAGACATTCACATCTGCGGATTCCTACACGGGACAGAATGCAAGGGCCTAATTTAACATTGTGGTACATTGCAAATCGCCCCCCCCCCTCTAAAACCTTTCAAAACTGAAAGAAATTCTGGAACGTTTGAAAGCCTACTAGAATGGACGCACATACAATTAAAAGGGGAAAATACTCATTTTCTCCAACGGAGTCTGAACTCTGAACACTCTAGTCGTTTACACCTCAGCCATTCGTGATCGACTGATCTTTTCAGAAATACATTAATCTGTAATGGCTAATTGAACTGAGATAAGCGGGGATTACGAAATAAAATGCACGATCTCGCACGTTCTTATGAAGTATTATTCTCCTATCAATACATACGTATCCCGTTGTTATCTAACGATTGTAATGTCATGTTCTATTTTGTAGGAAGTTAGTGGCTAATTGAGCTCATCCTCTGCCTCTATTCTATTGTCCGTGTTGTTAACCATTACGCCAAATTATATACATATGCATACATAAAAGAAAAGGCCATTTTGGTACACAGCCGAATCTTCTTGATGCTTAACGATGTACATGACGCCACCGATTCTCTTTGTTTCGAAGATAATATTTCTAATGACAATTCCGATGTCTGCCAGTCAGTGTCCTCCTCTTCTCTCAGATATTGACCATTTATTCAGACACGGACCGAACAGCCTGGTAATATATTTGCATGAATTTACTTTTCTGATACAGCCATGTTATTGGAGGGCATTCTTCTATACATCCGTCACCACTCCCCCCACGCACTAATGATAAGATTGATACAATACATCAGTGTTTCTTAAACTATTTCAGAGTCAGTCACCCGTAAGTCTTTATAACAAGATTCCATTCACCCGTGACTGATTTTCCTTGTGTTTTTGATCATTTACAATTATTATCCCGTGTGTATTATTTCATACATAATTCATTTTGTATCGCAAGCAACGGGCATTTCTTATGTGTTTATGCTATTCATTGTGTTCTGGCCATCCTAAAATATACATAACGAAAACAGCAGTTTTAGAACGTATGCTTAGATTTTTAAAAATACTGTTTCCTTATTGTATATGTTTACCACATAATTACTTTTTAAAGTGTTGAGTGATACCATTCACCCCACTAGTTTCATTCACCCCAAGCTAATTTCATTCGTCCTTGGGTAAATCATTCACCCGTTTAAGAAACACTGCAGTACAAACAAAGAGAACGGAGAACAGCATAAACAAAATGCCACACAGCATCCGAAAATAGTTCAGTTGGGAAACCCGAAAAGTGAAAGGAGAGAAAAGTATATTTTCGCCTCCGCACTCACACACATACAAACACACTCAACACAATAACCCTGTACGTAGATAGACTATCATTTCTTCCAATTATTTACATATTCACGCATCCACGAGTTCCCACACACATACATACTCAGACACATCCTCCTTTCTTTCGTTCAATATATTCACACACTCATCCACTGTATTCACCATTTTATTTATCGCCCCGACATACTAAAACATTATTAAACGCCTTTCTTCTGAATATTTATATTAAGTCAAATGTATTAAATCAACGTAATTATGAACATAATTAGTAAGTGCCCCTCTCCGTCCTATGCTATTGCAATATGAACTGATTTTCATTCAGTTTCTATGAAGCGTACGGCGTTGGCAGAGGTATGCGCTCTCTAGGGCTTTCTAGTTTTAGCTATTCTCTTGTACGTTCTACAGATCCCAATAGGTTTCCTCTACGGCGTATCGTAAGTTGTTCAGTGCAGACACTTTGGCTGGTGTTATTTTAAGACCATCAATTGAGACAACGTGACTCGCCCACAGAAATATCCTGAGACGTGCTTTGCAGAAAAGAGGGCGTGCGCTGTGGAATAGCGACAATGACATATAGGAAAAGAGTAATAGTCTGACAAATATAATTAAGGAAGCAGCAGAGATGGTAGGTAATACACATGTAAACAATACTACAGGGAAATACTCTAAAGCAACATTAACACTAAAGAGAACGTAAAAAAACAGTACCTACCGTAATAGATAAAAGACCGAGAAAAGAAAAAAGAAAGAAAAACACGAACAGGGGTTACTCGGCAGTGGGGCACCATTAAGTTAGACTGTGCACCGTGTGGTTTTGGGACAATGACTGAGCGGCTCATTGTGTACGTCTTGTGCAAGGTGGTTCGGCAAAACATCGCATCGCACAGGTGTGTCACATCCCTCTTGCTGCAGTACAGGTTTGGCTCGTTGTGACGTATGATGGTGATCTCGAAAGAGGACTTTGGAAACATTTAGCAAGTAGAAAGGCCGCTAGGATAAGTATGCGAATATATTGAACGGGACTAGGGATGTTAATGTCAAATGGCCGGATACTTTCCGGACAGACGTCGTATTCAATTAGATTAACCTAACAGCTGTCAGTTTCACATCTGTATTACATGAATTCATGGATACTCTTGAAAATTTTTCAATTGGTTTTTATATGAAATCAATGGAATGAAAAATATGAAATGCAAGCATAATGTATGCAGTAGCTAGATAGAAGGATGGATAGATAGAGGGACATAGCGATTAAAATATGTCGAGTGCAAACATTTGCATGTGGTGTAATGAGATATTTGAACAAAAGCAATGTATTCGTTCTCTGAAGCGTATATTAGAAGTGAATGGGGAGATACATCCATAGAGAAAATGAAAACAGTCACGTACACAAATAGAACTCTAGATACATAAACAAACGATGGAATTATATTTGAATATATAATTTCATCTTTTTTTTGTGTATCTGATTTTTCCTTATGTGCACGTAACTGTTCGACTCTCTCTCTCTCTCTGTTCCCTTTACGTGACTGATTCAATCCCTCTGTTTTCATATATTTCTTTTTCCACGTGATGCGGAATGGCGTAACGGTTACTGAGACGCAATCAGAAAACGAAGTTAGAGTTGTGACGGAGCCTGCTTACGATCACATCGTACTTATCGCCTTAGGAAACTCATGAATCCATTTAACTACGCTGCTATAAAGAAATAGCACTGTTGTTTATGACAATAAGGCAGTCCGTATCGGGCGTGGGTCTACCAACCCCACCCCGTAAAACCGAATATGCGGTCCAAAGCTCCTTCAAGGAGTTTACAGGAATTAACAATAAAACAGATATGACCGAGATTCATAGCTGATGAACAAAACAATGATCTTATTGGATTTCTACTAATCCATCCATGGTCATTTAACGTGAATCATGCTACTGGAATTGACTTGTCCAACAAGCGTCACGTCCATCAAGTCATAAT
>VCCN01004880.1:339098-353679 GCA_006491835.1 Architeuthis dux
TGTTATGTAGGTCTTAGATCTCCCTTAGATATTCAAGTCTCGGCTTAGTATTAGTTTTTTCCATGTCCTTATTTCTTCTACCGCTGACAATGCTCGAGACGCGGGGCTCATTGCTATTGTCAAAAGTGATACGTCTGGGATATTTTATAGTCGAAAAGGACAATTTGGATAAGGTTTATCTATTCCTCACTACCCTTTCCTGCTGCACTGTCAGCGGTAGAAGAACTAAGGACATGGACACAGCTGAGAACGTAATTCCGCTAAATTTTAAGTATCACCACTTTCACTAACTAACAACGTTTGGACTGCACTATTTTCTTTATTTCTACTTTGAAACTGCAAACGATTTCTTCTTTTATTTCCGAGACTACACTACAAATGAGTTTTCTTAATTCTTCGGGACCGAAAACGACTCTTTAGTTCTGGGAAGACAATTCAATCTTCATTAATCATTTGGGACGATACTTTAGAACTTCGAAGTCCACCCTCACAGAGCGGTGGGTGGGTGGATATATACATATATATATACATATATATATCAGCAGCAGCAGCCGGTATAAGTCCACTGCTGGACTAGGGCCTTTCCCATATCCTTCCATGACAACCTATCCTGTGCTAATCTCTGCCAGTTCTTACATTTACATGAAACAAGACATTCATGGACGACCAGGTTTGATCTGGGTATGGCTAATAGTTACTTCTTCCCCCCACTTAAAGAATTGAGGTTTTTTTCTCTTTCTTTTACTGCCTGAGAATTACACTCTAAACGTTTCTGACCACGCACCATTTGTATGATGTATGTAAGTTTGAATAAATGCAAGATGTCATTAGTTCATATTTTAATTTCCTCAGCTCAAATGTTGTTTAATTATTTAAAATGTTAAACAGCACAATATATCAAAGACAAAGCAGATGTCAGATATATCCTAAAGAACATTAGCAAATTTAAATTGAGATGAACAGGTCATGTTGCAAAGATAAGACAAACACTGAAATTAAAATCATCTTTCCCCTGTCGATAAAGAATGTTAAAAGTTATATTTTTCTTTGAGTAAAAACTAATTAATTGTTTTCAGCCGGAAGACGCTACTTCCCGCCAAACGTGATTCGGAAAGAAAGAACAATTACATGTCCATAAATGAAAGTGCTGAAGAGCGTCAATTAAAAGAGAAGATTCAAGTTTGCTTTTTGAAGTACGAATTGCACTGACCGATATAAAATTGACATTTTTAAGTTCGTTAATCAAGATTCAATGGGAGAAAATAAGCATTAAGGACATGATTAATTATATACTTTAATTACATAGTCACGTCCTGACAATCAAACAAAACGGGCGTCATTTCCGAAACACTAAGTATAACATAATACGGGCAGGAATGGTTTTGCAAAGTAAGTAGTGTTAGATGAAGATGTTAGATGTAGTAAACCAATAAAACGCCCTTCCACAGGGGTTTTGAAACCTTGCGTTTCTGATTGCCGAACAGTCAGACACAGAGTTGTATTCTTTTTGGCGGTAAAACACGTTGGATTACAGAGTCGGCAAGGAATCTTGACCAAGGGCAGACGTACCCCATCGGACATAGAGCGGGAGAGGTAGCTAGACATTAAAGTGGGAGAGGGTGGCAGCTAGCCAACGATCCGTTACAGCAGTTGGCGTTTTGTTGAAGTGTTGGAATTCGAAGCGATTCTAGAAATAAATGAATCAATTTTAACAGATAACAGACGGACCCTGTTGTTTTATTTTCTCTTAAGACGGAGAAGCTCTGCGTAAATTGCTTTCCCCCCTCATGTATCCATCCGGAATATATGGCATGTTCCCCATATGTTATATTGTAGCGGTCATAGTTCTCAAACATAGAACATAGGGTTAAACATAATAAGCTGGCTCTGTCACCTCGACGGGGCCAGCTCTGAACCCTATGAAGTACGAAACTAAGTATTAGCTCCCTTTTTCGTGACGTCAGCCCGAGTATAAAAACCCTAGTTTTTCGATTATCTCGGACTTTGTAGCCGGTTCCCTGCAGTGCTTCATTCGCTCGTGTATTTCTTCTGGCACGTAAACTAGCTCTTCCTTTTTCCACTTAATGTTTGGGCCGCCTAGGGTCCACTTTTAACTACGTACATTTCTTCAAATGCCGTCTCTTCTTACTTCAAAAGCTATGGTCATTCTCTCTACATTCCTTTTCGCCACAACTAATGAACGCCTCAATGAAATAAATAATGACCATCGATGACTAGTTTCAGTTAATTCGGGTTTAGCGGGCCAATTCCTTAAAATGTCTCCCCGAGAAAACAAAAAAGGCAGAGGAAACAGCGGGTTTTATTGGAACGAATTGAAATGCCATGTATTCATTATACAACGTGAACTAATGTAGATATCGTTTTATTGTTTGAAGGTTGTTGTGCAGATTGTTTATGAATGTATGTGTGTTTTAATTGTTATCATTGCCTTCGTCAAATATGAATGAGAACACATGAAGGAGAAATAAAACAGAGACAGCTATAAGTAAAATATATATATATTTATTAACACATACGGGAGCAGTCAATGTATTAGTGTACATACATTTTACATACATAACATATGTTAAGTAAATAGTAAAAGAAAGCATGCAGAAAGAAAATAGAAGTAAACATTAGCATGTGCACATTATTCGCCAATTGAAGCACATTCATATAAAACAAACTATATTGACTGAATATTATTTATCAACGAAAGAAATTGCTAAGAAGTGTTATAAACTGATAAATGTACTAACCAGAACTAATTAGGCAAGAATGCATCTCAACATTACATCCGAGAGTCAGTCCGAGAAAACATTTTGTTTTACTCATTAATCTGTGATGCAAACGTCCAAGGAATATTAGAGAAGTAATGCCATTAAGTTAGAAAAAGTATACACGTCATTGGGAAATAACCCCTAATGCATGTGGAAGAGCGACTGAACCTTGATATGGCTAGCCGAAAAGTGAGCAAAGATATCGTCTGTTCTGCCTTTTCATAGCAATTGCGCTGACGTAGTTGTAAGCAGATCTTGTGTACATGCATTCTTCTGAACGGATTCAAGACTTTGCTTTTTCTTCTAGTTGTATTGTTAATAGTATGCGCTTATAATATGAAACTATCTCGTTATAAATTGGTGAGAAAACATCTCTGTATTTGGTCTAAAAACTGTTTTAGTTCCATTGTTCAACACGTAATGGGAAATATATGAAATATAATTGAGTCATCACTGAACATATTGAAAGTTGACCAAAAGTTAAATTTGGTTCACTACAAAAGTCAATGTAACACAGCCATCAGCTCCAATTTAATTTTTCATTTGGTTGGACTCAAAGATAAAAATAATTAAGAACGTGCGAATCGTAGTTGATGATACTAATTGAGCAATTGATTATGTTCAAATCAGGAAAACAATTACTGTCACGCAAGCAATTAACAGTGGTTCATCATATGTTGCCCGTGATACAAGCCGACGCCATTACTGATGTGGATTATTGCAACCAAACATAGAAAATGTTACCTCTGCTAACAATGTTGAAAGTGGTATATGTATTCACTAGTGCCTGTTTGTTTATTTGTCCGCCTGTCTGTTTGTTTGTCTGTCTGTCCACACGAAATCCCCAATGAAGTTTGATGACATTTTGTGGAGGGTAGGCCATGGTTTTGTGGTGGGAAAATGATGTTTTACTTACAGTTATCATCCCTGAATCGGAACTGTTTGTGAACTGATCTTCATTCAAGTGTTAGTGACAATTTTAGATGATAAAGGTATGCGCCCTAGTAGTGCTTTCTAGTATTTAAACATGACACCTGTAAAGCATATGTTAACATCAAGTTCCTAACAAAATATGTGATCATCCATACTTTGTAGTTCTTTGAAAGCGTCTTTTGACATGAATTTCCCAACGAAATATGTGACCCTGCATAATCTCCACAAGTTCCACAACCAAACGACAAACAGAAAACAAAAGGAAAGAAAAGGAAAACGATAACAATTCCATCAAGCATCTACCGGGGAACTATTATACTAGGAATTCCGGTTATAATGAGCAAAGAAAGATAAAATAAAATAAATAGATAAAATGAATGAATAATTAACATAAATATACCAAATACATCACAAATAAAAAATAAAAGAATAGGTTCACAAAGTCAGCATTTTCAGACTCTTTTATCACAGCATTTCTGCTGATATATTTATTCTTCGGCCCTACCTGTATTGTCTAAAGCTCCGAAATAAGTACCTTCATTATAATCTTTAAACCAATGTTTTCATCTTTGTTGTTTTGAACATTTCCAAATGTCTTTTGGGTGATCAAATAAAGCATACATAAAAGCAATGCGCTCTTCTCAAAATATGAGTTGCAATAATTATTAAAAAAAACAGTACTACAACATTTGTTTGTTTTTTTAATTGTAAAAAAAGATTATTACAGGGTTTAAAATGTTAGCATCTTCATAATTAACAGTTTATCTTTTTCAACGATTCTTGAAGGCTTGAGAAATAGATTTTGCACTGAATACCTTAAATACCGTAATAAATAAGAAATCTGACTTATTTTGGAATTAGTTAACTTAACGAGGAAAAGAATACAATTCTTGTCTTCAAATGTTTTATGTATGTTATTATGTGTTTCTGCATCTTTTAAAATGACTGATATAAACGCCTAAATCCTAAAATGACGTAAAAACCCAATCGTTGAAACTGTTCAAACTGAAGACATAAGTATTTGTTGTAAAACATGCCTTGATGAGAGAATTGTACGAGATTTGACTCCACTGAAAAGAAACTGTTTGTGAAAGAATAAACATTCTACAAATCATCGATTCCATATACTTTGTAATTCTTTAGAAAACACAATGTCATTACATATTTTTTATTAACAAATACGTATATACATGAACACATACTTATATACATTATATACAGATATGTAGGTGTCTAGTTATCAGCCATGCCAATGGAATGTTTATTCAGGTAAGGTGTTTGGGGATATGTCGCAGACATTTTCAACTCCAGTTCATATACACACACATACATACATACATGCTATATATATTTTCTTTCGTAAGGAATCTCGTTAATAATGGAGTAATACAACGCAAGTTACGAAAATAATCTGCCATCGAAGCTGTGAAAACTAGAATTTAGTTTAAATTGAGTAGTTTAGAGAGGTGCTGTTTAAAATGTTATTGGGAATAGAAATATACAAGAGGAACTCAATTCTTGTTTATACCATTGACTCTATAGTGAAATTGTTTTTGTTTACGGCGTGTTTGTTTTATAACCAATTGGCCCGATACCAGTGGAATGTTGAAACTAAGTAGAACAAGTACAGATGACTTCTGTGAACCATTGAATAATTTGCTAATTGTGAATATACGAGTAAAGTACCCGTTGCCTTGCAAAGAGTATAACTAGGGGTGGACATCTAAAGCAATGTAGTATATGGGGAAACCCCCTATATTTCTCCTACTATCTTCCCCTCTTTACCCTAACGCTAATCCCCAAAATCTCGAATCTCTATTCTTTATTTTAAATTGAATAAGGGAAATACAAAATTAGAGCGAAAGTAGCAGTACTAATATTTATAGTATCAACAGCCAACGAACACACGTATACACATAGCAACACCTTCTTAGCACCAACCGATATTTTCTGTTAGTTTGACGAGTCGTAAATTATAATATATATTTTTAAAATACACGCATTTGTTTCGTTAGAGAAATGGAAAAACGTTTTTTTGAAGGTGACTACTTGAAGGAACCGGAAGCAACAGTTGTTGAATACAAATAATTATGGGAAATAGAGAAAGCAACATGGGGAAAATGAACCCTGGGAAAAAAGAACCCTGGGAAAAAGGAACTCTGGGAAAAAGCAATCCACAGATAGACAAGTGGAATCTATAATAGAAAGGAGAGAAAAACAACAGATTTCATCAATAATGTTGTTCATCTTGGAATGAAAGATGACAATATTTCTTCATACAGCTTGAACCTCACTAAACCGGAAAGCTTGGGACCAGGCAGGTGCCGTAGTAGCGGATCTTCCGGATAATGACAGATTATATTGATACTGTACTATTATTGTTACCAATGCAACCTCAGTATTACTGGACTAATTTATGACAAAGCGTTAGTCCTTTGGTACGTGTTTACTGTACTTTGAATGAAACATGAATAGATTAGTAGTAAAAAGCAAAGACAAATAGGTCTTACCTGTAAAGCATGACGTACAAACAATGAACAAAAAGCATTCATTTATTTACTTTAACGTTTACTGTAAATCCATTTCCAAAATGTAAATGTAAATGTAAATTAAGGTTGAGTAAAATCTCGAGATTTTCATCTGGAACATCTTTTACAGAATATTCCTTTCTTTAGATATCAATGTAATTATTTGGCCATGCCTAGATGGCCGCCATATTCAAATCACCGTCCCGAACTATCGAAGCTGTTGGACTAGAACATCCCGGATTAGTGAAGTCAAACCTGTATTGTTTATACAAATAAATAATTGTTCTTTTCTTTTTAAAAAAGATATTTTCATAACACATACATACTTCGATTAATCAATCTAAATTTCAAATAAAACAAATAACTATTCAAGTGGACATTTTTCTGGCTTTGATCAAAATGCAACATTTGTATCCAAAAAGTAAAAGCTGAAAGAAAACATTTGTTGTATTTATAATTGGAAAACCCCAATGAGTTGAAAACATAGATAGGCTTTTTTTTCATCGGAATAGCCATTGTTGGTTTTGTTTTTCCGGGTGTTGAGAGATAACATAGTTTGAATCAAAAATGAAAATATCCACTTTGCCTTTTTTAATGCCTTTAACTTGACATTTGAGTGAGATGTTCGCAATGGGTCGAACTCTTCTTTTGTTATATGGGTTATTACATTAACTAATTCACCTTTGCCGTCTAAACTGACGGCGATATTAGAGTAATTTCGCAAAATGCAATTACGTAGATGCTTAGAATATAAAAAGGTATGAAGTTAATTCGATTGAAAAATTGTCACAGAATACAAATGTTATGTTGTACAATCATCACTTACAAACAACGAAATCAGATCAAGTATTGGACTGGAATCCACATCAGTGGAAGAGAAGAGTTGGGAGGTCAAAGTGGACCTGCAAATGATCAGTCGAGAGTGAAGCGCAGCAGGCGGCCGGGCTGACATGGTCCCAGCTTCCCAGGGAAGTAACCCAGAACCATAGCGATGGTTTTGTGCAGTTGAGGTCCTATGCTCCACAAGGGCTTTACAGGTATAAAACAAAAGCAAACGATCATGTAGATTCTATTTTTCTCTTGTGTTCAGTTTTTATATATATGGCCATTGACCAAGAAATTCAAAATTTCTTTTTTCAAGTCCATGTAATCATAACGTGTATTTATTCGACCAGCTACTGGGGCGGAATCTCCGAAGGTATAATTGGGGATATACGTCTTTTAAGTGTAGACATATCTTTGCAAATCGTCATGCCATCGCCGGAGATGATATACCATTAAATGGACGCCGTTTTCAGAATAATCCGGATTATTTTGAGATTCGACGTATATTTTGTATGAGTGTATTTTCTGGACGGTAATCTGTTTTTCCAGGCATCGGGTTTACATCTGGTATGAGAGGATGTAAAGGACAAAATGACACGAAGATCGGATCTATCTTAATTTATCTTTCTGTGCAATTTCTTTTCAAAGCTTTTTTCGTTGTCAAATATTTTTAATTCTCTGTAATAAATACATCCTTTCCTCTTCCTTCTAAATTGCTAGTTTTTGAAAGCTGCGTCGGAAGCAGAAGTTCCTTTTTGTTTCTTCAGTTAAAGTTCTGTTATTTCTTTGAATATTGCTGGGTTAATCAGGAAATGAAGGTTTATATCTTCCTTCCATGCAATCAGTCTTTGAAAGACTTCAGGATAGACGTTTGGGATTGTGATCTGTTATTTCGCCTTTTCTGTGTGTGTGTTTGCTTTGTAGGGGATGCCATTGGCCAAGCGGTTATCAGCACGGATAATGGAATCGACGGGCCGTCTGCGAACTCCAACATGAGACAATTATTTTTCTAGTGAAATTTGTTTTTCATTTCTTTTCATTCATTTATGTATTTACACATGTTTGACCACCCGATATCTCTAAAGGTTTTCAGTGAATTTCAATGACATTGGCTAAGGTAGAATCGATTAGATCTTGGGTCGGATTCAGGAATGTTCCTCGGTAAGAAGTAAACAATAGTCCGAATTGTGGGAAATCTTAAGAAATATTTCTCATGCATCGTAGCCATATATGAACTGATGTTCATTCACACACACACACACACATACACACACACATATATATATATATATGTATATGTGTGTGTGTGTGTGTGTTAACAGCTCTAAATAGGGAAAGTAAAACAGTAAGCTTAAATATGAACAGAACAAAGCCAAAAATAATGTTCAACGATAAAGTACCCAAAAAGGCCATAGAGATAGAAGTAGCGGATCTAGAATAGGTCGATGAATACATCTACCTAGGACTGGTAATACAGCTAGAGAAAGACCATGACTGCGAAATAAAACGACGCATAACAATAAGTTGGAAAGCATGCCCTTAAATCGTAAAGTATACAACGGTTGCATAATACCAGGCATGCCATACGGATGCGATACATGGAAATTAACAAAACAAAATCAAAACAAACTTAGAATAGCACAGAGATCCATGGAAATAGCAATGCTAGGGATAACTCTAAGAGATAGAAAAAGATCAACATGGATCAGAGAGAAGACTAGAGTGAAATATATTATACAAATAATTAAGCAGTAACATGGAGATGGGCTGGTCAGCTAGCAAGAATAAATGACACTATATAGGGGAAATGACATGCCGATTGGTGTCCAGTAAACGCAATAGAAACAGACTGAACACACAATGGAGGGACGAAATAGAAAGTTTTGTCGGTAAGACGTGGCAGATGTTAGCACAATATGTCTCGTCATGGAAGGGGGTGGGGAAGGCATTTGTCCAGCAGTGGACTTATAGCGGTTGCTGCTGCTGATGATGATGATGATGATGCCGATATAGATAGACATGTATATACACATTCATAACTATATGATTGTCAGTCATGTCTGTTGGTTAGCACATCAACATTGAGAAACTGGTGTTCATCGTTTCGATCTATAAATTGATGTTTAACATTTAAGAATGCAATATAGGATTGAATATCTTATTTTAAATATAATACTACAAATTATGTTTTGTTTTCTGTGTATTTTATATGATGTATCTTCGAAATTACTTCAAACTAATTATGGAATATAACATTCCGCAAATGCCTTCCATTTTCAGATTCGTAGAATCATTTCAAGGAGATCAGAAATTAACTGTCCGCACCGACGCCAGATTCGACCACTACCGATTTGTTTCCTTTGGGGTTATCATAAAGATGAGTTTGGGTAAACAAGCCCCAAAGACTCCAGGGACGAAAGAATACTATTCGACGAGAAATGAACACATTAGAACCAGATATATTACGAGCTGCCATGGAAAGGTTTGACTCTGCGAAGCTGTAGATGGAAGGCATTTGCAGGATGTTATAATCCACAATATGTGCCTCTCTATATAAATAATGAGATCAGGTTAGTCCAGCAATCATTTTAATAATCACACTTCTTAACAAATATCCCCCTCCGTTGCACATGAAGTAAAGATGAACCGTCATGTCTCAATCCCGATTCGCTCTCCGTCATCGCTAAAATAATTGTCTCATTTGTCTTCCTTTACACCAAAAACGAAAGAAGGACTTTTCTATCACCATGTACAGTGATTGCAAACAGTATCCGATACAGTTTTAAAAAGTTCATTTTAATCCTCTTATACAACTTCAAATATGACAGAGTGTTGCCTTTTTTAATGGTCTATATTCAGTCAATTTGTAATCTGTATAAGGATGTCAACATGAATGTAATGTATCGGATACTTTTTGCACTCACTCGATATCTACCTATCTATCACTGTATGTACACATTCCATCTATAACAGATCGATATTCTGCGTCCGATACTTATATCTGAACTCCCCACAGCACACAACTACGAAATAGCTGTATATTATAATTGCTATATCTGGCTTACGGATTTGAAATGTATGAAGTGCGTAGATCTGTTTAATTCATTTTTATTAGATGAAATCGTGTGGCCCATTATAGTTGTTTTTTTTAATCACAGACTGAAAACAACACAGAATCAATGTGAAGTTAAATAGTACTCAACATTAATAATGATGGGTTACACTACTTCAACTAATAAAAAACAAATAATACAATTGCTTACTGATACTACCAGTACAGAAACCAAAGACAAACATCGCGCCCGAGGGATCGAGATATGGAGTTAGTTTAAAGGTTAACTTTAGTCATCTACAAGCTATCAACGTTACCATAGCTTAGTTGGCAAGGCAGCTGGTACGTTTAATCAGGCTGCCCAACGGCAAGAGGGACGTTGTTTACTCACTGCCGTAGATTGACGGTCTGACTTGAGTTGTGATAAAAGAAACAACAACTAAACCCTAAGATGAAGATACATAGTAGTAAGAATTGTTAATAATGCGTAGTTGTCTGTTTGGTGATTCTAAGAATGCTCTCAGTAAGAACACGCCGGATCATTTAACTTCATGAACAGCTATTTATTAAGCTTATCACTGCAGTAGTAATGGTCTGCAAGACTAGTTTGTCAACTATTCCACACCTCTTGGCCACTCAGTGAGGATCAAACTGATTAATTTAGAAGTTGTTTGTTACGCTATATTGCTTACAATGTGTATGTATGTTGAGTGCGTGCGAATGGGTGTTAATATAAACATTTGATAGTGCTTGATACCGGTTGATAGCGTTCAACGAGTTCAGAATGGTCTCAATATTATTAATGGTTGTCGTCCTGTGAGAGATTGCACCGCATACACCCAATATACAGAGTATTTATGCATACATAAGAAGTAAACAAAGGGATCAATCACACAAATAGAAAAAAACGATCACTCTGACAAGGGGGGTGGGGCACACAGTCAGATATATGTATATGTGTAACGCCTTCAGGGTGGGGCAAAAATAAACAAAAGGAAAACGAATTGTTTGCTTGATACCATTCATTGAGCTTAGAATAGGCTCAATATTCTTAATAGCGTCCATGCTTTCACAGATTGCACCTAACATCATATAATATAAAGTATTGGTTGGCATTGGTACCGTTCATCGAGTTCAGAAACAGTTTGGTTCACACATTGTTGCCATGTGCCGTGTTACCCATAACACTATTCTGCTGGTATTCCGTAGTTTGATATGGATTGATACCGGTGATCGAGTTCAGAAAAAAAGTGTGATTCATACACTGATGCCATGTGATATGATATCCATAACACTATTCTGCTGATTTTCTGTAGTTTGATATTGCTTGATACCGGTCATCGAGTTCAGAAAAGGTTTGATTTACACATTGATGGCATATGATAAGTTATCCATAACAATATTCTGCTGGTTCCCAGTTGCTTGAGACCGGTTCCCATCAATTAATGAATTCTTTTTGCTCCGTTTTCGCTTCCTCTTTGGGTATCCAAACATGGAGCAAATCTCTCGTTTGAAATTGTCGTTCAACCAGCCGTAGAGGAAAGGGTTAATACAAGATGAACTCATAGCGAAGCTTTTTAAGAATAAGTCTGTAATGTAGAAGAAACCTCCCTTCACCAAATCAGGGTAAAACTCAACGATTAGACTGAATATATTCCACGGTAGCCAACATATCGTGAACAGAGTCACTATAGACACAAGGATTCTATTAGTTCGTTGGCTTCGACGATTTTCCGTTTTTTTCACCGGCCTCTTTTTTAAGACAGCGTAAATCCGTCCGTACAAAATCGAGGTTACCATTATAGGAATACAGAATTGCACGAGGAAGAGAGAAACGGTGAAGATCTTCCTGATGGTAACTGAGGGCCATTTTTCAATGCAAAGCACCTTGTCTATGCCAAGGAGGGGTACATTCAATTCGACAAGTCTCGTGTATATAAGCATCGGTATGGCCGGACCAATAGCCAAGAAGGCAATAAGTATAACTAGTCCAACGGCCATCCGGTTACTCATTCTCTTACGGAAGGGATACACTATTAGAATGTATCGATCTATAGCGATCATAAGGATACACATTGTGGAATCATAGATTGGGACGGCGAAGGATGCGGTGAATACTGTGCACATGACTCTCCCGAAAACCCAATTGTCATTAAGTTGATAGTGTAGCTGGAATGGAAGGTTGAATACACACATCCCGATGTCGGAGAGGGCTAGGTTAGCGATGAAGATATTCGTCACTGTATGGAGTTGTTTGTTGCTGATGATCACAATAGCGATAGTGATGTTGCCTAGAAACCCGATGACCACAATCAGGAAGTAGACGAGGATAATAATCACTTGCCAATGTAATTGCTGTAGGTTACTGAATTCTGTTTGAGTGACGTTGTGGTCGACCAGGTATTTTTCACTGAGGTTAAATTTTTCTAAAAGATCCTTGTATCCTTTTAAGCCGTGCAAGTCATCCATTTTGACAAATGTTGATCAGAAAGGATTTATATAAACATTATGTTTAATCTGTTGAAACCGGGGAAATATGTATTTCAGCTCCAAATCCGTAGATTGTAGCGTTTTGGGGTGTTTGTCAAAATATGAAATTCATTTCAGTTCCTGTTTTTCTTCATAAATAGACAAAATAAATCGAAAAATATAATTGAAAATATTGATTGAAAGTTTAATCCATTTAAGTATTTGTTTCAAATGCAATATTTTAATCTATATATTCTCGTTTATTTTCAAAAAAATGCCCTAAAAATACATAGATTGAAATTCTTATTTTCTTTACGCCGAGGAAACATTTATTTCAGATACAAGCGAAATCCTTCCGTATATTGAAGCATTTGGGCAGTTTTGTTCATTTTGTTTCATTATTATTCTATTATTCTATTATTATTCTACTATTTTTGTATTATGTTATCATAACTGAAATAATAAATCAAAAATATAATTGAAAATATTGAATGAAAGTTTAGTTGAGAAGTGGTGCCTACTCAAAGCAGTAAATCTGGCGTATCTCTCTTTTCCGATTGGTTGTTTAGTCTTTGTGATAATGCATCTCAGGTTGAATGCAGACAGTTTCAATCAACAAATCTGGAAGAAAGAAAAAAGAAAAGATGAATTTACAATAACATCAGCTGATGTGGTTATTTATAGGTAGTTGTTTAGTTTGTCATAAGGACACAGATTCAGATTCGAATTCATTACACTAGTAATGGTCTACAAAAATACGAGAAGCAATATATATTTAGCTGAGTCAAACACGGTGTACAGAAGGAGGGATATTTTGTTTTATCTGCCTTCCTAGTGGGAACAGCTTGTCTTTTTTGGAGATACGAATTTGAAATAGTGGCTTATGCCACGGCTTGAGCAATGTTGTCGGATGTCCTGCGATGATGCCTTTGTATTATTCCACATTTTATGTGGAACATAATTTTCCTAAGGCTTTTTGGACATATGTACATTGTCTCAAATATTATGTGTTCATATGTATACATCTATCAATATATATATCTATATATGTCAGCCTGCCTATATCTATCTATCTATATATCGATCGATCTATCTATCTATCTATCTATACATATATATATATATATGTGTGTGTGTGTGTGTGTGTGTGTGTGCAGGGTGATTAACATGACAAGGTGTGTAAAGAGAGAAAGAAAACTTAAGTGGATTTAGTTAGGCCTAATTAGCTCCGCACGCATTCGAGGCGAACGCGTGTCGGCCATTCCGGTCTCTTTATTCTCTCTGAAATGTTCCTCCACCTCCCCATTTCTCATCACCTCATTCTTTCTTTCCTTATTTTTTTCTTCCCACGTCCTACATCCGTTAATACTACTTATCTCAACCAATAACTCACAAAACCGTAATGCATTTGAAACATCACACATAATCTACTAATTCGCGACAAGTGACGATCAGAACAGGTGCCAGCCCCGCAGGTATCTTTCCCAGCTGGTGTCGTTTCCTCGCCGTAGTCGGCCATTTGACCACGAATACGAGCAATGCCTGGGTAACACAATTTAAACTTTTACTTTTTTTGACCGTGAGCAAAAGTTGGGCTATCATTCAGATTATAAGCTAAAATGATTATAGATGTATACGAGTCTATTACTAATTGTCTTTCCCTATTAGAGACACTAAATGAACCTACGTAAGACACCCGTACTCGTATGTATGTTATGATATACAGTCACAGAGGTCATTTTCAGGCCAAACACCTGTGCGGAAGTGTAAGTGACCCCAGTCACATTAGGAAATATGCATCCCGAAAACGGGATGTTGAAATCACAAGCGTGGGCGTTCAAAACCACATAAAGCTCAGAGCCGAGACGAGGAAACTCAGAAGAGAGGGAGAAAACTCAGACCCGAACATAGGACTCAGAACCGAAAGCATAGACAGCCGGGCAGGCAGACGTCTAGGGCTGGGAAGGCATAAGACCAAGTTCCCCTGTTGCGAA
>VCCN01004880.1:415930-430172 GCA_006491835.1 Architeuthis dux
TTTAATAACTGACTTCATGTCAAGTGTGTTCAATTGGGCGACGTTGCAATCGTAAGAACGAGGTCTGGTTCTACTATTCTGCCATTTAGCTACCCCGTCTAAATGTAATGCACGCTGCCGTGTTGGTGACTGATGGTGATGGTGATGGTGATGATCGAAATATTGAGTACACATTATTCTGAGAAAGATCTCTCTCGATTACATGTTTTCAACCTTCCTTCTGCTTCTTTTCATACAACTTACCGTTCCCTTGTTAATAATTTCCTGTAACAAAGAAAACATCACCTTTGGGAGTTTTCCCGGATCTTTTGCCAAAACACAAATCAACTAAAAATGTTATATTGCATATTGGTACAGAATAAGCGTAGGTGTCGCATGCACTGTCTATGTTTCTCTTTATTCAGTATATCGCACATTCATTCTTTCGCTAACGTCGAATACATAATGCATGTCTTAATGTTTCGGCAGGTTACACACCGGCCTTCCTCTGTTATATGTTGTGTTCTAGAAATATATATTTAAGATTACTGGTGATATCATAATTGTTAACACCCAGGAGTACAGTTAGTGAACAACACTGCAGAAATGTAGCGTGCAAATCAATAAAACAAATCCTTAGAGAGGTGGGAAAAGCAGAATAACGAGCTATTAACAGTGGTTCCTTCTAAATGAGCTTCTGTCATGAATGTAACAATATACATAAGTAATGGTTTGTCATATTATAAGTGCCACTTTAAATAGTTTGACAAACTATTTCTTATTCATTTCTTGGAAATATCTGCATAGGGATTGTTTGTTTGCTCTATTTCTTCTTATCCGTTGGCTTCTCTTAATGGGCCTGACCGTCGATTAACAGCTTTTATTTCCTTCTAAAGGAGCTTCTGCCATGAACGTGACAATATACATAAGTAATAGTTCTTAAATCACAGAGTGACACAGGTCACGTTGACCACTTTATGTTTGGATATGCACACCTCGCCAAAAATGTTTGAATAACCGAATGTACATCATAGGTTTGTCATATTATAAATGCCACTTTAAATAGTTTTACAAGCTTTTCCTTATTCATTAGCTTCTCTTAATGTACCTGACCGCCTATTAACAGCTTTTTTCACTTGTAAATGATCGTCTGTCATGAACGTGACAATATACATAAGTAATGGTTCTTAAATCACAGAGTGACACATGTCACGTTGACCACTTTATTTTTGGATATGCACACCTTTCCAAAAGTGTTTGAATAACAAAATACACTTTATCAATAGAAGGAGGTATGTGGTCCGTTCACATCAGCCATATCGTCGTTAGCGTGGAGGTTACACGTGCTATTATAAGTTGGTTCCTTAGTAGGATAATTCTGTGTATTCCGTTTCGGTGAATTAGCATCAAGTTGCAGAATAGGACCGGGTAAGCAAGGTGCAAACTGTATGCGGAGAAGTGCTCTTTCACATGTCAACGCTAAGACAGTCGGCTCTCTACTGACTCTTTAAAATGTCTATTCCGGCGTCGAGAGGGGCCCCAATCAGCACCACGAGTTGAAACGGTCAATCAAAACAGTATAGGTGTGTTTTTTTCAAGTGTTCTATGTTTTCCCAAGAAAAAAACTCTGAGGTCGACACATCAATTTTCAATGAGACATGGCAATGTGGCCATAACTGAGAAAAAAGTGATCAATGCCCAAGAAGTCAGCCCATCTTGACCTTCTTTATCCGGGGGACCCACTTGAAAAATCCCCCCTCTCTTCAACAATCTAGCCAACATGTCTGGCTACAGACATCATATTGTCCCCATGAAAATTTCAAAACACACACACGCACACACACACACACACACACACACACACACATACATACATACATATATATATATATATATATATATATATATATATATATATATATACATACAGGAGTACTTCCGCTGTCCCCTTCCAGATCGTTCAGATCGTAATAATTTGAGTAGTCGTTATGAAGACCATATGAAATTAAGATTAAATAAATACCAGTCAAAAAATATTAATTCTTAACAATTAACAAGTTTACAAAAACAGGAAGTTGGAATACCTAAAACGGGCAGTAACATATTTCGGATCATTCGGAAACCTAGACCGAGTTATTATTTCCAAAGGAGTGAAAATGCCAGTGTAGACGTTCAAGGGTACCACAGTAGGAAGGAGAAACCAGATAAATACCAAAACCTTACTTGAGAATCGCGAAATTAACTGAACACAAACGTGAACATAATATCAATACTCATTCAAACAATGGGAACATTCTGAGAGGCACTTGCAAATAGATTTGATGATTTAGATTGAAAAGTAAGCATTGCGATCCTCTAGACCAAAGCAGTGGTGAAAGTGTCGAGAATGAATGGGAGGAGTATGTTTTTTTTCAAACCCTTCAATTCATTTGTTACCTCTTCATACGTTTTTGCAGGTTTGTATTTGTGATAGTCAACATTCGAAAGCGCTGGATAGTGGGTGTGAGTGTGTATGTGTGTGTGTGTGTGTGTGTGTGTACGTTTGTATGTGCGTGTCTGTTTGTGTCTGTGTGCGCGTGCGCGGGTATGTTTGTGTGGGTGTGCTTGTATGTGGATATTTAATAACTAAGGTAAGTGTAGCAAATTTCAAAAGAAATATTATTGATTCTTAAGGCAGAACAAGCCACACAATACCGATATATCCGATATAAAGAAAGATTTTCAATTCACGCAAAGACTCGATCAGTTAATACATCGTATCAGACAAAAGAATTCAATATCAATATTGTATTAAACAAAGCAAAGAAACCTACTTTAAAAAAAACTTGATTAATGTATTAACAAAACTCATCAGGAAATAACTTAATAAGTTAATCCTGATGAATGTATATATTTGGTCTTAACTCAGCCTAAAGGTCGAGTTCCCGAGTTAAAATGCGAACATTAAACGCAGGCAATACCACCACAAGTCGATCCATACATTGCCAAATTAAAATTCGATTCAAAGTGAGTGTTATCTAAGAGGAAACTATAAAAACGTATCGGATGTCTAGAAACGTTTCCACCAAAGAAACAATCAATATTGTAAACGAGTGTGTATATATCGTTAAGTTAGTATTGCTTATTAACAAAGTATATTGTCATACATCAGCAATTTCTTTACCTGTCTGAGAGGAAAGATCTTTCTTTAACTCTGTCTAGAAAGGTGCGTGTAATATGAATTATTGCTTGATTGTATAGCGATTAGCAAACATATACTGGTTTGTGTGTGTGTATGCGTGCGCGCGTGTGTGTGTGTGTATGTACATATATCAATATATATGTGTGTGCGTGTTTGTGTGAGAGCTAATACGTATGTGCGTCAGTGTCCGTATGTTATATCTTCTAAAACTTGTGAAAGTCTCAGGTGTTTCCTTGACAAATATATGTATTAATTAACTGACAAACATTTCGTTCAAATAGAAACAAATCAAACTTTTCCAAAGATAAAACCGTCATTAACTGTTATTCACCACCAACAAGCCATAACCACAGGCGAAAAAGAAAGATCTGGGATGGCTAACCACATCTGGAGAGAGATAAGCGAACCCTACCCTCTCCGGATTATAGACAAGGAACGCCCTTGGAGACTGTGAAGAAGAACTGAGAGGAGCAGAATAATTAAAAAAGAACAACCAAAAATACATCAGATACGTCTTCATAAAAGCAGACAAAACATGAAACATATATAAAATGAACATAGAAGAACACAACAAATTACCTCACAACAATATAATTAGCAGTTATAAAAGGCAGATGATAAGGATCAGAACATACAGCCAAAACATTAAACACATACGACGAAATCAACACTCTAGAGAAACATAATTATATATCACTTGGAACTCAATTTAAACCAGTGGGGAAATACTGACGAACTGATATAATGGTTCAACAACACAAACACCGAAAACCTGTGCGAATTCAGATAAATAGACATACAAGAATGTTATTCTACAAAAACAGAAAATGTATCGAACGCTATAACACAAGAAACACATCTCCATAAAAGACGGAGAGATACAAAGTATATACGTATGCCCCTATGTCATCCACGTACATTATAAGATATATTGTTATCCATCGAACATGAAGTGAAAGCCACAAAAACGTGATTGTACATTGACTGACTATTGTAAATACATTATTACAATTATTGTAAATACATTACTTACAGCTACTCTTCAACGAAGCCACGCACCATTTATCATTACCTGATTCTCATAGTAATACTAATATGATTGAATTCAATTCTCTTTTCGCCAACTTATTTCCGTCCAAAGTGACAATGAATTGATAATCTCCTTGTAAATAGATGTGTTGCCTTAACGCTCTAGGAAACTAAGTGATTGCTGGAAATGATAACATGAACACAAAAGCAGGAAATACAGGGTGTCTCAAAATGATATTTGATATCAATCGACAGCTCAATGACTGGGACATCTACATCTATTTCTATTAGTATGGCGATGTCACGTTTGAACTGATGTGCACATTCGCAACCTGGCAAAGGTTAGGGTTAGATATTCCTTTCTGATGGGCTACATCAAGAGCAAATGCCATGCAACTAGATCAACATACCTTTATGGACCAGAGGCAATAATCAGACATGCATGTGCAAAACATCTACCAGTGAAGTAAGTCTTGATAACGTGATACAACTGAACAACACGACGTCAACGTGGTCTTATAGAGGATATCCTATGTGTGAACAGCAACACTCTTATCATCATGCACAATACAGATAAACAGAAATCACTTTAAAGTCCCCCATTCGAACAAGACCGTCCTCCGTATAATATAATATGGTGCGACAAGATGGCACAATCCGTGTATTTGAGTGTCATGTTGTTCGATTGGAACCGATGAGTTGGAGAGCATTTCTGTTTTTAATTCAATTGTGTTAATGACTCTTGTCATTCCGATTTAATACGTTATGGTAGTAACGTTAGATTTGTCACGTTGATGAGGCCGGTCAGGTTGAAGAAACTAACTTTGCTCACAGAGTATTTGTGTAGGTGGGTGTTATTATCATTATCTTTTCCTCATCTACTTTAAGTTCTTAACACTTCGGTTGTATTGTGTGTAATTCTGAGATTCAGCATCCAAATGGTACTCTTTAAGTAATAACATGGGGTAACTATTATGCCGTTTAATAAGACGGTATGGAGACAGATGGCAGCAAAGACATGTAGTTTAATAAGAGGGTAGAATGAAAGAGTTCAACAAAGAGAGTTAGGGACAGAGTAAAACAGCTCGGTAGGTTAATAAGAGAGGAGGATGAGAGAGGCAGGAGATATGTAGTCTGATAACACGATACAAAAATAGAGGGCAGAACATACAGTTGGGTTGTTTAATAGCAGAGAGAGGGAGCAATAAAGACAGTTATATGGTATATTATATAAGTTTTGCATATGAAATGAATCCATCTCTGTCAACATTTAGATAAAACGTGGACGTCAACGATGGTGGGGATAAGGGAGATAATGAAAGGGCGTGTGGGGAGCAGAGGTATGTGATAATGAATTATCTTATTTATGGAATTTCCACAGAGTCATCTAGTAAACAATATTGTATACATGCATATTTTAAATTAATGAAAAGTCCTTAGAAAGGAGGAAGAGGGAAGCAACATAGTTGATCTCCTCCATGTGTTTAGCATTATATCTTTGTCAAAAACACTTAAAAAATAGTTTTCATATAATAATGTCCACTTTACATAGTTTTACAAACTTGTTCATTCATTCATTCCCGAGAAATCTCTGCAGAGGAATATTGGGTGTTGCGCTTGTTTTGTTCTTATTCACTTATCTTAATATGCCTATTAACAGCATATGTTTCTAAATAAGCTCGATCATGAACGTGATGATATGCAAAATTGATCCACGTAATAGAATCTAATTCTTAAATATCAGTCTGACCCATGTCACGTTGACCACTTTAGTTTGGATATGCACACCTTGCCAAAAATGTGTAAATGGCCCAAAGAGGGTTTGTGTTTCCATCACAACAGGGAGGTCGTGGTTAGCGTGAAGGTTAAACCTGTTACCATAAGTCCGTTCCTCGCGTGGTCTCGTTTCAAAGTTTGGTTACTCAGACCTGGAGATGCGTGGTGGCCGAAATCAAAATCCGACTGAGATAGTTTGTGTTCATTTTGCATACTCATTGTTATTACGTAACATGCATAAATGCAATACGCATATGCAACCGTTGCACAGAAGAAGGTTTCTTTCAAAATACAAGTTGTGTTTACATATCTGTATACGGAGAGAGTAAGGGAGAGAGAGGCTAAACAGACTTATGCACGCATTTAGTCATGCCGAGGCTAACGCGTCCGCTGATCCCTATCGATAGCCTGCTTTTCTAAAAATGATCCCTATGTATGCCTGGTGTCTTTACATAGCTAGCTTTTCGTCTTCCGCCAATTGTATGTATCTATACTGGGTCGTTTGAGCAGCGGTAACTTGTTTTTCAAAACACCTGTATTTGATCAAAGTGTAATTCCTACGTCCATGCAGCCACTTCGGCCACTTCCGTTCATTGTAACTTGTTTGTTTCAAAACATCTGTGATTTATCAAAATGCCATTCCCATTCGCGTCCATCTGTCATCCAAAATCCTGAATGTGTTTTCGTTAATTTGACTTATCTATAAATGGAGCTTTGATCCGCAATAATTTATATTTAAATTCTAACTCCCACATTCATTCAAGTCGCGCCGTCCACACGACATGGTCCTTTCGTAAAATCCCCGACGATGAAGACGTAGGGGTGCTTTCCGTAGAAATCATCGCCGACCAAAGCTGACACCAAACGACGTAGGTGTTCGACCTCTGACACGAAGGGGCCTGTGACGAAATATATCCCTTTTCGTACTTTGACCGTGGGAGGATTTTCTGTGGTGCTAAGATGTACTAGTGATAATTACTTAATTACCAATTTCGTATTATTATTAGAGACATTAAATGAACATCCCAATTAAGTCATCCACACTTCATAATATTACATTCCTACATACCATATGTGTTTCCAAAATATATAGTGATATATCTTCAATCATAATCAAATCGGAATATGTCTAAACAAAAGAAGTCGCTTACGAATTTCAATTATGAGCTGTTTTGTCCCGGCATCATGACAATTAATACATTGTATGTAGTATCCCTCTTTCTTTCTGTAAAACAAATCCCCAAAACAAAAAACATAAATCACATCAAAAACATCCACTGTAAGGCGGAAGCGTTCCTAATAACATTTAAAAAACAACCCTCAACAAAATCTCTTTCGGCCATGGACAGGGTGTTTTAAGTGTGTTTAATAACTAAAGATCTGAAATCCTCTTCTAACAAATAATGCACCCGCCCATCACTTGCTCTGTAACGCCAACCAGCTAATGGCACACACTGGAATTAATTTGGACACTATTTGAACCGTTCAAACAATAATGTTTTCACAATTTCGATCTGATATATCGTTCGGACAATATTGTTATATTTATCGAATCCGAACATACGTTCTTGCAAAGAGGGATTATGCAACTAAGTATTAAAATATGAAATCAAAATCAATACTGTGATAAATTATTTCACGCCTCTCGCACCTGTTGACGCAAGTCAGCAAGAGGTGGCCTAACTGAACGAGCCATGCGTCATGTCACATACATGTTCAATGGGGGGGGGGACCCTGGCGATTGTGCCAGCCAGGCAAGTTGTCAATTGAACATAAACAATACAATGCAGAGAAACATCATGTTTTTGATATTTCCAAGTGCAATGACGTTGCAAAATTATTTAAATTTTTAACTGCATGGGTAAACTAGTTTGGTAATAATTGTCAGACCAATGATCTTCAAGCAAATCATCTTCAAAGGAATGATTGTCAGGCGAATTATTTTTAGTCAATCAATGCTTCTTATTTTTTGCGGTCCATTGTCTTGTGACTTATTAAATGATTTCCTGTGTGGATCATTTTAATGGAAGCATAATTAAAAGTATTCATTAAAAACAAGCGATAATGTTGGGAAAAAAGTAAATAACTGTCCTCTGGTAAGTTTCTAAATAACACCCTTTCAATGATGAATCTATAAAATTAACAGTGTGACTTTTATTGTGTGTTTCTTTGTGTATATATGGAGAAAAGGAAGGAGGGATAATGAGAGAAATGCAAACATCGGGGGAAGAGAACTGTAGAGAAAACGATGTTGAAGGCTTACTTTAATATGGTATGGTTTTAATGGAATGGCTTGAAGGCAACATGCACAATTCGGGATACTCATTCAACAGACGTTATTTTCCTCATAATAGTTTATGGCATCCAAGCGATGCGGTGAATAATATTGATATTAATAGTGCTATAATAAAGAATGCATTCCCGAATATGGATTGCATTTCGAAGATGTAAACACGTATGCATAATTGTATGTTACACTCAAAGGAAGAATACATAGGAGCAACAACTAAAACTCGTAATCAGCAAGAAATGAATTGAAAATAGATGACTGCACTTGGTTTTAGAAGCATTTTGTTGCGTTCTGAGGCTATGATGAGTTTCAGTAAGTAAAACACATGCATAGCCGGGATTATAACGGGGAACGTTTTGAGATGTAAGGGATGTTGGAATTGAGAGAATATGAATGAGAGGGAGAGGGATAATGACATAGAGGGAAATGGCAAGAATTAAGGAGGGAGAGGTAGAGAGAGTAATTATTGCGGAATATTTATAAATGTATTATGAAGGCAAAGGTAAAAAACGCCGTAGCACAGTCTGCTGCCATTCAAAATATATCAAATAATCCAATGACCAGGTAGCGCTGCCATTCAAAATATATCAAATAATCCAATGACCAGGTAGCGCGTCCGGCTGCGGGGCTGGAACCGTAATGACATTTGTCAGGGTAATGATGTTCACTTGACGCTGTCCGTCTAATCTCTGGGTAACAATGGATATATTGTACTGGGCCCCCTGCATCCCGGAGTAATCCCTGAGCAATTCCGTTGCCGTTTCCACCTGTAATCTGCGAGGGAATATTGTAAATACTTCGAAATATTTGAGGTGAACAAGTGTTGAAAAGTGTTAGAAACAGTCAAGTAAGGTTGGAGGTCAACTTATCGATGTAGCTGAATCGAGCAATATAGTTTCGAATTAACGCCTTCAGGAATCTGCTCACCTTCTCCTAACATAAAGAGAGCAGGTAGTAGGGGAAGAGTGAGTGATGGAAATTCGACAATTCCCAGTGCGGGAGATATAGAGGATAAAGAGAGAGGGGGATAGGGGAATATTGATTGAAGGAAGGGGATAGGGGAATATTGATTGAAAGAAAACAAATGTTCGTCAATCCCAGGTGGAATTTCCCTGCCATTCTCTCTTTCTCTCTCTCTGTTGGTTCAAAGAGTGCGTTTAACTTTTCCTTTTTACCAAAGCCTCCGCTGTTTTATGTTTTTTCTAAACAAAAACATCTTCAATCAGATCTTGATTCTAGGTTTGCTGACAGAATTTAATATTCTGTCAATCGGTAACTCTCCGACCATAGCCTGCCGATACTGAGTTCCTTCCAATACAAGTTTCCTGTTATCCTATTGATTCCGATTATTGAAATAATGTATTTACTTTGTAATGTATTGGGGGGATGTGGGTGGTTAATAAAATGAAGAATAGAATCGGCGAACCGAGTTCAAATTCCGACTGGAACGGGTTGGGTTCATTTCCTTTTGCACTAATGTCCTAGGAAAAGGCATGTGACTACTTCTTCCCCCAGCTATTTACAACAGCAGGGCAGTTGGAGCCGTTTATCCCTAATCAATATTAGGCGTCGTGCTAGCACCCCGGCCCCGTAAATACCCACAATTACTACAAAAATGATTGGGTCTCCAAGGATTGTTCGAGAAATGGAGACAAAAGTCTTTGCCTCATGAGTTTCGTGAAACATGACGCAACTTTGCTTTGCGTATAATGTATTAATCGGTGATACTCGGAAAGCCGTCGGAGAATACGAAAATGCTTGCGTTAAGAATTCCTTCTCTAACCTGAAAGTTGTAAAATTACGAACAACACGTGTTTTCATTGAGCCATATTATCTCGACTTTATAAAAGATTTCTTTTAAAGAATGTAGAATTCCAGGAAGTTCCCCTCCATTGTTTTCTAAAAGACCATCCCCATTTTTCTTCCTTCATCCAGGACTTAAAATACAGGAAGTTGAATTTTGTATTTTAAAAACACGAATAAATAAATAGCAAATTAATGTTTGCTTTGCATTAAATACAAATTATTACTAAACCGGTAAAACGTGCAATTGTCAGCTTATCTTTATTTCCTATTTCTGACAGCAAGTTGAACCTTGATTTGACTCTGCCTCCAGGCACACACCTGATTCTCCGCGTTCCCTTCATACGGCTTTCCCGTCTTTAAGCGCTCACCTGCAGACATCCCTATCTTTCACTTCTTAACCCCTGTGACCTTTCCTTTAAATTGAAGCATTCACGGCTGGTATGTCGCCTCAGGCTTAAAGTAAGAATCCAGGCTAAAAGATCTATCAAAATATCATAACATTCCATTTAGCTGTTCATTCATCCATTCCATATCACCTGCAGCAAGGCCAGTTGGACCCCCCTATAACTGGCCTTGCTGCAGGTGATATGAAATGGATTGGCTTGCATGAGGGACATTTATTGTTCTTGTGTGCTTCGGTAATCGGGTGGTGTGCCATCTTTCCAAATGATTATTTAACAGAATCTCTCTACCATAAACTATGACCCCCAACTAAAACAATACCCTCATAGACACAACTAGACACAACTAGAAAGCTCTCACAGCGCGCATACTTCTGCCAGCAACATACAATAACTAAAATCTGAATGAACATCAGTTCATATAGAGCAACGATACGGAGCATGTAACTGTGTACATTATTGTTTTCCATATTTAGGACTATTGTCTTATAATATAGCTCTCAATCGGGATAAAAAAAAACCTGGATTCGCCCCCAACATTCAAACGATTCTCCTTTAACCAATTGCCCACCTTCCAACGAAATATCAATGGAATTCATAGAAAACCTCTGGAGATATTGTACGGACAATTTGACAAACATAAATGAATACATATACCTCTTCCAACTTACTTGGAAAAGGTAAATTAACATAATACACAGCAGTGTACACACACGCATTTCTATAGAATTGGCACCATTTCCTCTTGAACATTAACTGAATGAAAATAACCTTTTTCCAGATATGGTACAACCAAAACGACGGAGACCTATTCATTAGGGCCTATACACTTCTCGGGCAAGAGAAACAATGATCTTTCGAATAAGTAATGCAAAACACATTTTAAATATTCTAGTTTGCCAAATTCCTGAATCTGGCCTCAATCCTTCCTATACCTCTTCCTATATACGTAATATCTGCCTTTGAGTCAAGCATCTCTTCTGGTGAAATCGATTTTGTAAATCATTTTGCGAATTTCTGTGAAAGTCATATACTCTGCAAAGAAACACATTTCCTTTTAAGGTAAAAGTTCCATCATAATCTGAGAATGTTTGTCTTGTTTTTCTCCTTTCAGGTTTTTCTCATATCCTGTTTGTGATTAAATGTATTTGTTTCATGTTTAGCATCAATTGTGTTTCTACTTGTTTAGTTTCCCTTGCTGTAGATACGGTTTTCTCTCTCCAACATCTATAATTTCATATATTTTCTATTACGGTGTATTACAGGTATTTTCATTTTGTACAAACCTTTACTCCGAAGCTCATTTCATTTACACATCTCAACACTATCTATGACTCTACTATATCATCCATATTATCACGAGATATATTAGGGTGCATCAAAAGTATATATTCCTTTTTACGGACTTTTACTCCAACGCTTATTTCATGAACATATCTATGAATTCTTTTCCGTTTCTTTCGTTTTCTTCTTTCCTCTTGTAGTTTACTTGCGTTTAACTAATGCCCTTGGGAAAGGCGTGAATACGCCCAGCTATGTGTAAATAGTCGGCCGGACTGGGCTCTTTTGACTTGGTTGGCAAAACCAGTCCCGGAGACGGAAAACTCTGAATTCAAACCAGGAAGTTCTAACCCATCGCCCAGCGTCGTCTGATGCTGGTAACGGACAGAGTAGGGAGCGTGTTCCTGAACGTTACGGTCAACTGGGCACTGGTGAAGCTTCAATTGGCTCAGCAGAGATTTGATGATATGCAGTTCTAGAATTTCTTCATTCTAAAAGGGCATCGCATACTTTAGTGGATATTTAACTCTCTCACAGATGTTTGAATATTTTCTTTTCATCGTAAAAGCCATGTAATCATATGTGTATATACATACTATAACTTGATCACTTGCTCGGACAGCCATGATATGTATAAAGAGTGTGCGTAGACAAGAACAAATTGATTAAACGTTTCATTTCTGGGTTTTTTTAATAAAACCTGTTGCTAATGGAACGAAACAAACATTCAAGACAACAGTTTGTGTTTGTTTCAAATTCTTCATCCAGATGTTTCCTTAATGCAAAAGAAACAAAGCGACAAACGAAGAAAGCTGCAAACAAATCTCTTGGCGAGCTTTTCCGATTGTAGTTCTTCTTATATAATAGGAATGATTAGAGTAGTCTTTTATAGTAGGCCGGGGGATCGGCACATTTACCGGCAGTGTTAACGCTGAAGAGTCAATGAGAATGATAAAATAGATTATAATGTATTTTCATGAGGTTTACTTTATAATCATCAATATGGTACATCAATCATTAGATATAATGAAAAGGAAATAGTTTATCTTTCGGTGCCATTGTCAAATTGTAGGCGCTTGTTTCCCGACATTATTTTATTTCGTTTATTTGTTTAGTATCGAAGGATGTCAGTGATTATTAGCACATCATTTCACAATAGGCGGTGGTGAAAACTAGAGATGACAGGGTGTAGTATTAGGGGTGGAAGAGAATAACTGTTAGGGTGGGCCTCGAGGGGCATGTCTCGTTCGTGTGTACTTCGGTAAACGGGCATCTTTCCAAAACATTGTTCAACAAAATGTCTGTACGATACACGATCACTTCCACCTAATACAAAACCCTCATATAGAGACACAACTAACAAATATGCACAAATGTACGCTTAACCAACGCCTATATTCCCTCGACTGCGTGCCCCGAGTGGATCAATATATTCACGTTACCACCCAGAGTGATAAAGTAAACTCAAGCCCAACTTTCATTTAGGAGGAGACCTTGACGAATGAGTATGTCATGGAAATCAGCATTGCCCACCATCCATCTGAGAGACGGGTCAGTTGAGACAGAGTAATCAGTACATATTTCTCCAAAGGTCCGGGTTAAGCCTGCATGATGGTGCTGCATGAGTCCACTTGTCAACTATACAAATGACAAGGATCATGCTGACTATATTGTCTGTCCACACCTAGTAATCCAGCCTGAATCAATTGTCAAAATTGATCTGGCATGGGAGGAATACTTTGGGAACAGGTGGAAACATGGTGTGCTTGAGCTTCTTGGAGACGGATTTGGATGTGAAGAGATACGTCCTACTAGATACCCCTATACCCGCGAACTGGGAGAACCTTTACAGATTTGATGCAAACAAGGACGAGATCATCAAGTTCCTGGCCTTAATAACTCAGGGTATGAACACTGAACAAACATTCATCATTAGTACATGCAACCTTGGATTTGTCTCTTCAAGTGATGAACATACCCATGATGGGGTGTTCCCATATGATCAGCAATAAGCTGACACCAGGCAAACATTTTCACGCAGATCATTGTGCTTCGAGATATTTGAAACTGACAGGTAAACCCCATCTGGGTGTCTTCAGTTGAACGGTATTAACTTGTAAGTCCTAGGAAGACGTGGTTGGAAGCATTGGATGTGATCAGGTAGTGACTGGCAGACTGGGTAAGGGGTCTGTATTGCTTGTGAAGAGCAGCTGAATCATGTCCCGGCGAAATTAGTGCGAAGGGCTGAGGGTAGGAACTGCGAAATCTAAAATGTTGAAATGGTTATACGCAATGTGTAGATCACATAGAAATGATTAGAAAGCATATACTTCTTTTTGTCAAACGCCAATCCAAGTTGGCAGCTGATTCTGGTTTTTATCGTAACAACAACATCAACAATATTCACCTAATTCAGGGAAGTAAACTCTTCACTGTGTGTCTGTCCCTTCACGTTAAACCAAACATCTCTATCTCTCTCTCTCTCTCTCTATATATATA
>VCCN01004880.1:494137-505926 GCA_006491835.1 Architeuthis dux
AGCTGTCATTATTGCCATATGTCGCTGGTTATAATGTTTCGGTTTATCAGTGTATATTTCGAAGACATCAAGTATGATCGCGGAATCGATGAGAGAACAAGTAAATATAATCCTGTTCGACGTGTGCACTTCCTAACAAGTAATCGTCTGGAGGATTTGAAAAGGAATAACAACTTATATCAATTGTTTGAAACGTTTCTTGGTTTAAAAGATAAAATGTTTTTGAATTTGCATTGCAGACATCTTGCATAATCATTTTCAAATGCGCTGACGTTTATTTGGTTTCTATTGTTTTCTGTCGATCGGGATTTTGCGGTGATATTTTGAAATATGATTTTTAAAAAGACGTTGACTTAATCCAGCAATTGACAGTTTAGTCAATAGAGTTTTATTTTTTATTTTTTTTATTACAATCATTTGAGGATGTAACTATAATTTACATTTGTCAATAAGGTTGAAAGAATTATATGAATTCACTCGTGTCTGTCTGTCGGTCTGATTACACAAGATCTCATAGTTTGTCCAACAGTTGTCCCCGCGTCCTCTGTCTCTGGCCGACGTTTCGGTCTTCTTATGCATGTGTGGTCTTTGAGAGTAGGATCAGAGTTAGCAAGTTTGTTTAGATATATCTTTTATTTAGTTTCACTGGCAGATCTGTTCTTGGTCTTGCGCCCTACCCGCCCCCATTATTCCTTTGCAAACGGCCTTTACAAAATGGAATACTTACAGACAACTTTCACGCGTGTTGCGATTTTTCAAACTGAGAATTCAAATTTCAGAACTGTTATGTGGTATTCTGGAAGGCAGACGAGCAATGTATTTCTGTAGTAGACTGGCTTTTACCTAGGCTTGAACAACGACCACTGCCGCTATGACACATACATATCTATCAGCCTTTGAGTGGGTGGGAGATATGTGTGTGATCTATGTGCCTGTGTAACTGTCTCTTCCATGAGTGGGTACCCATGTGTGTACATACGGATACATGAATGCATGTGGGAAAAATGACCGTACTAGATTGAATGCATATATCACATGTGAATGGACATCTGTCCATATACAGCTACAATGCAACTGTAACAATAATTAATTGACCGGCCCCAACATCTAAGCAATACTTATATTATACGCATCGTCCACCCTTTCACAAAATAACAACGGAATTCAGTGTGAACCTTTGGAGATTCAGTGTGGATAAACAGACCGCCAGCCAGACAGACATGATTGAATGTATATACCATTTCCAATTTCGTTGGCAGGGGTAGATGAACCCTGTCCAACAGATGGGATTGATATCAATTTTGAGGTTCCCTTTGCAGTTGCGAAAAATAATTGGACTGGACGAAAACTACATGCATGGGTAACACGTGTAACTGGAAATAATGAGGGAAAAGGAGACACACCGCGTACGTAAAATAGGCCTCGTTTATTTTGTTTAATAAACTGACAAAAAGGGACGGAGGAGTTTTACAAAGACGAGACGGATGTTTGGGGCGAATGCGAATGCAAGATTCATTTAGGGCAAAAGGGGTGCCGAAAGGGGTAGATGGCAACTGATTCCCCCTTCACTGCCCAATGGGTATCGCTCGTAGATGTAGTTGCTTCATTCTATAGTGTTGTGACAAGTCCAATTAAGCTGAAAGTTTATATTCTCGACAACTTGAAATGATAACATTCCGAAGCAGGGCTACTGGGGTAGGCCACCCAGAGCGCAAATGTTGCGAGGTCAACACTAACGCAAAATAGCGCACTCGCCATATTCTTACATTAGTTTAATGGGAGCCATAATGGCCGGTAACGTACGTCGGACAATTAATTTAGGCTAATTTACCAAATGGAGGGATCCATCTGCTTTGAAAATCAGCATTCGAAATATTGGCTTTTAGTTCGGCTCGGACATCGGTGAGAAATACTCAACTACTTCACCCACCAAACCCAGTCTGCCATGAGGATACCAGTGAAAGGCACCGAATGGGGATTTGACTCAATACCGTAGTAACGGTCTATTTGCCAAACTGGCTAACCAATACTCCAAGGCACACATCAAGCATTTCATGTATATTCGCTATCGAACGTTAGCAAGACTTTATGGTATGGGCGCTCATTTTTAGTTCCCACCAAAAGCTAACACCCATACTTTTAAAGCACAGAAGACTGAAGAGAAACAAAGAGTAGATTGACATCAACCTGTGGTGTAATGGTTTGGTGTCGATTTTTGACAGCCATTTTATATTGGAGAATCGTTTAGCCATTAATGATAGCTTCTTTCTTTTCTTGGTTTTATCTTTAAGTGTATGTCCCCCCTGTGTCAGCACTATATCTTACTGAGTGAGGGTTTGCTGTTTGTATGTGTGTGTGTGTATATGCGACGGGTATCTGTGTGTCTGTGTTTTAGCGTGTGTGTATGTATCCGTGTGTGTTTCGCTCCTGGGTATGTGTGGCGTGTTTGTGTCTGTGTGACGTGTGAGTTCAGCGTGTGTATGCACTTGGCTGCGGGTGTGTGCGCGCGCTCGAGTGCGCGCTATTTGTTGCGTGTTTCTGTGTATGTGAGAGCGTGTTTTTCGAGTGTGCGTGAGTGTGTCTATATTAGTGAATGTGTGTGTGAGTCTGCGTATGTATGTGTGCGTGCGTGTTTCCTTATCCTGTGCCGTGTGATAATTATCGTTTGATGTATCTGCTATCAGTACAATGTGGACGTGTTGTTTATTGCATCAAAGACACACGTTTTATTATAAATACTCAGCCATCACATCCAGTGTGAACAGTTGGAATGTGTTTGACCTCAAAAGTTGTGATAAAAAGAGAAAATACAGCTAGGCAGTTTCATACGAGGCTGAGAAGGGAGATGGAAGAAAATAACGTTAGGTAGTTTAATAAAAGGATGGCTGCTACTGATATTATGAGTATGCCATATGAAATTCGTATTATATACATGATGGCTACACGTGTGTGGCCATTACTTTCTGCATATTCATAAAGACAGGTACACATATCTTTTACAATTAAATATGTCAGCCTAGCTTCGTTCCTAATTCGTTTTCTGTACGTTTGTCATAGATTTCTGTTCAGTCACGTTTCTTCTGAGGGGTTACTCTATCAATTCTGGTTTACGTAAAAAGATAACTGTGTTCCTTTGCCATCCACAATATACTAAGAGGGCATGTGTCGTGATTCAAGTTCAAAATAAAAATGACCGTACATTAACTTGGTGATACGGTTTCAAATCCTCACTCCTCATTTGAATGTTATATCTTTAGTGAACCATATTGCAGATTACATTTTCATACTTAGTAAATCCATGATATATTTATGAACAATGTATTAATTTACGGAGTTGTTTTTCGAAACATCACGTGTTAGTCCGGCTACAGCGACGACTCACCGACTAGGATCCCCTAAATACTGTGTTGCAGGTGCATAGGCCTCTCTAACGACTACTGAGCTTACGGACATATTCGAATATCGTGGGGTGCTGACCTCTTGGTCAGGGGTGACCGCTTATCCCCATCTGTCTAATCGACCAACATCCCAGTGACTCACGCCGCATCGATTAATTCTCCCTGCAGTTAACAAATGGCTTACGTAATTTCCCTTTTATATTAAAGGTGTCTTCGGACGCCTCGCGATGGTCCCTCCTAGTCTCATTAGGAAACGCCCTCAAACAGCTTTGATCGGAAAACCTTTTTTCGTATGATGGACACAGATCATCTTGTTATGTTCTTATTAAGATAACGAATGTGTGGATCCATGAAGCATAGTGATTGTCCAACAGTGTTATAATACCGAGTTCTTTCGGCTAATCAAATACATAATTTCTCGAGGTCTTTGATGATTCTTCAATTATTAAATCACTAAGGCTTCCAAGAATATTAGTATCTGTCTGCAATTTACCATGTATAATATATTGTGTTGTTTACAAGGATTTCACGTATATGGGTTTCCAAAGGTGTGCATTAATATGCTGTTTTATGGCACTTTGGTCCGATATGTGGCAGGTTAGGCGTCTGGATAAGGTGGTAGTTGTGTGACCAACGTAGGCGTTTAGTGGTTGTTTTTGATAGGGGACAGAGTTCCCCAAAGGGCAAGTGAACCCATAAACGACGTTGGTCTGACTACTTGAAGAGTTTTGCCGAGACTGGTTGTTGCTAATAATAAGATTGGCAATTTTAACTATTTTATAGTAGATTATTAATTTTGAACTGATTTATGATTAATACAACAATGCACCTCCGCCGTTGAGATAGCAGATTCATCGTTTTTTGTGTTCTGTTGTTTTGTCAGAGAGTTCCCATATAATATATATATATATATATTCTGGAAGCAAACATATAATTACCGAAGTGAAATGAATGGTCAGTAAATCAGACCCGTCGTCGAATTACCTGGTGGATATAAATCCGAGAGATAAAAATAGAGACGAACAGGCGAGTAGATGATTATTTATATTCAGAATAAATGGCACATATGATAAATGCCCGTTCGGGATAATAAACTTGTCTAAAGTGGAAATAATCTGTCTGCTTTATAAAACCCGGGTGTTACTGTAATCGCCTCAGTGAATAAATACCGTCAATCGATATCAAATATGCCACTGACGCGTGGAAATAACTGAGGAACAAGAACTGTGGATATTGTATATTGTCAAAATGAGCTCAAAGATATAGATAATATACATACCATTGGTCTATTCAGTTAGGGAGGCTTGCTTTAATCCCTTACCATAGGGAATTGTATACTGATGTTCAATGTATTAATGTATTAAAATCATTTACAATGCATTTCTATGCTAAACATATAGAAATGATAGACACAGATACATATCCGAAATTTACTTGATAATTCTTGATGAGCGGAAACACAATATGAAGACTCGGAATTATTTGAAATAATTATTTATTTCCTGACAAATGCCCCGAGATACACACACAAACCGGATCTCCAACAGAAATGTCCTCACTCACCCTTTTCCCAGTTATCACAAGGCAAACCACTACTATTCCCACGCATACTCACAAAGAACCACCTAGCCAGCACACAAGATCCCATAATTCCCTCCTTTTTTCCGAACACAGGACAAATAGGGCATACCACCACACACATGCCACGCATAGACAGGTTAGGGATATTTATGAAAACTATACAAACATGGAATCAGGATCCTTTCATTATAATCCAGGACTGTTTTCCACCTGTTCTGACAGCGGTGTACAGTTCGTAACAACATTATATATAATCAGTGTGCTTCATCAAATACGTATGTAAGTAATGTATTTGTTATATAGATATACAATAGTTATTTGTTTTTCATAGGCGTGTGTTATATTGGTATAAACTAGTTATTTTGCTTATATAGATATAACATAGTAATTTCCGTTGGTTTAAATACTTATTACTATTCATCTACGTAATACATATTTTCATTCTGGACCAAACTTCCAATAACGTGTATTTCTATCCTTGCAAAGAAAGACATATGTCTGTAAAGATGATGGTTAATAAGAAAAGGATATATTGTTATGGATATTGGATAAGTAAATATGTAAGTAAAATAACAAGGTCGTTCCATTGAAAAGGACATATTTGAAGGAACGCATTTTGGATATAAATTCCGGGTATCCGTTGTTTCTTCTGGGAACAGGCTTACAGATGTATTAATATGTGTGCGTTCAAACAATTCTTAGGATGATATATTAGATCGAGCGCTTTCGCATGTACGTTCCATTGTATCATATACCCCCGAATAAGTTATGTTGAGCTATTAAACAATCAACTGTCATAAAAGCTTGTTTTAAAGTTGAAACACATGTGTGGACTAATTGCTATGGGATAGGGGAGGTTACTGTTGGTGGATCCGCTCCAAAGTGTAAAGACAATAATTCTGATGAGGGTGAACCGTGGGGGACCAAGGGTGGGAAGAATATAACCAAGTCAGAACAGAATCAGTGTTTAATAATACGTGTTTCCAAGATAAGTTACTTGCAAGAGTCACCGATAGACATTGAAAAAGATCATCAATGTGTGTGTTCATATCTATCTATCTATCTGTGAATTGATATTTTCTTTGCTGAACAGTGTATATTCCATGGGTGTTGACAACTAAGATTATCCATTATCTCATGACTCTGCTTTCCCCCTCACCCTTTGCCACTATCTTCTCATTCTCTTCATTTTCTCTCCCCGCCAATGTTTCTGTTTCATCAAAGGGTTACCATAAGTATACAACAACAGGGTGGCTGCTATTGATACTATAAGTGTGACCGACCCGGTTGGAAGATGGGGGTAGAAAAGGGAGGTATCTAGTTTAATAATACGAATAGGAAAATAGAGGGAATACATGAAAGGTGGTTCAATAGGAGGGGGTACATAGACAGAGAAGGAAATAAAGTTAGTTTGTTTAATAACACGTGTAGAAAGCAAGAGGAAACAGGATGTTAGGTAGTTTAATAAGATGGTGGGAAGGGAGAGGGGAGACAGGAACATTAGGTAGGAAGTGAGAAGGGATGATTACTACTACTGATTCTATAAGTGTGTCAACACACACTTCTTATTGTATATATATATGATTTATACACAGATTTCATTACTTTCTGCATATTTACGGCTTTTTAGAATTACTTATTCAAACATAGAGTCGTATTGAATTCGTTGTCAGGAATGTCATCAGTTTTTGTTCAGTTAAGTTTCTTCTGAGTGGACACTCAACCAATTGCATGCTTATGAAAGGATAAGCCTGTTCTTTCGTCAGCCACAGAATACTAAGAAATGAACGCGATTCAGGTTTAAAATAAAAATGGTCTTCCATTTATTAAGTATTCTAACTTGGTGATACGGTTTCAAATCCTCGAGCTGTGTAACTTATTTGAATTTTTACAAAACTCTCCACGAACAACTCATCATTGAATGTTATATCTTTTGTGAACCATATTGAAGATTACCTTTTCATACTTGCCAAACATGCGATGTATTTATCGAACAAAAATCACTAGGATGCTCTAACGACTATGTTGCGGCTGCAAAAACATATCTAATGACTATTGAGTTTACGGAAATACGGTGTTTAGATAAAAATTCCAGACAAAGAAAAAAAATTATCAATATTCAGATATACGTATCAGTCGTGGGGTGTCTGATCCCTTGGTCAGCGGTGACACATTTTCTCCATCTCTGCACTCACTGGCTCAAGCCACCTCTATCAAGTCGATCCTCCAAGTACTTTAACAAAACGGTTTATGAAATATCCTTTTTATATTAAAGGTTGTATGTCTTCGGACACCACACTATGGACTTTCCTAGCCTTATCACGCTATCAGGAGACCTTTGGAATGTTGAGAAAGATGTTACGTAATGGTCAGTGGTACCTGTAATTAGTTATAATTAATGCCCGCAGTTTTAATTTGATTAAGTTAAAAGCCGCAGTTTTAATTTGAGTAGGTTAACACCAGAAAACTAAAATATTCTCACTGTCGGAAGAAGGACATATTTTCACCAGACTAACAAACTTAGGCGAGTGTTGGTCACGGGTAATTAACTACACATGCGTCGAGGCTAAGCGTGTGGCGCTAACCTTTCTGGTCGGCCTGTTCTCAACGTTACGGTTCTATCTAAGCCTGCTGTCTACATAGGTAGCTTGCCTCTTTTCGTCCCTACTTATTATTTCGTTCTTTCCTTTTCCAAACATCTGTTTTTGACCAAAGTGTCATTCCTACGTCTACAAGATTCTACAAGATTCTACGAGTATACGAGATTCGCGGCCACTTCCGTAAATGATACTAATTATATATGAATAAGTACAATTGAAGATAATAAAATAAAATAAAATGTAAAAAATTCTAAGAAATGAGTAAATAGTAAATAAGTAAATCATCCATCGGTGTGTACCTTCGAGGGTGTCGCATGGTTATCTCATGTGATCATTTATTATATTCCACTTCCAGCTTTCTAGGCCAGTCGAAACTTCACCAGAACCCAGTTAATCGTACTATTTGAAAACATGTTCCCTGAGCTGACCGTTGGCAGACTCTCACAACGCCTGACGTGGTCTTCCCCCTTTACTATTATACGCATATATGGAAGGGAAACGAGATGAATTCAAGCCTCTCTCCAAATGCATTATTGTAAAGTGAAAGCAGATTGTCTGAGTTGGAGTTTGAACTCGACACGCAGCTTCCATTTTCTGTGCTGCTAACCGCTTGTCCACTCGTACACCCACAGAAAAAGAGTAATGGAAAATAAAAGAGAAAGCGTTCATGCTTTAAATAAATATTCCTTGTCATCCCCCCAGGAGGCTTGACTTGTCTCAACTGTCATTACCAGTTGGCGATGGACAATCCAAAAGCTCATCTCACTGTTATGACCAAAGAAGAGAAAGTTAATTACCAAGAAGTGGAATTGTATTCAGAAAAGCTTCATCCCCGCCCCCCAATTACACATGCCCAGGGTTATCGAATGGAGGTCGACATACGTTTTATTTACTGTTGACAGCTCTTCATAAAGATGGCCGAGTTATCTCTACATGATTCAATTCATATTCCCCAGACTAGATTATCGATTTGACACCAAGCGAAAACGTATCTTGTCAAACCGACGACAGCGCATTTAATTTTTGTGAGAATACAAATCATAATATGTATATATGTGGGCGTGTGTGTGTATACCAATACATGTGTATATATTTATATGTATTTATACCAAAAATGTATATATATATATATATATATGTATATATATGGGCCTTGAGAAAGGCATGAATCCATTGTCTTTGAATTCAAACCGGGAAGATCTACCCCTCGCGCGTCGTGAGAGGCTGGTAACAGACATAGTAGGGAACTTGTTCCAGAATGTACGGCTAGTGGTGCTGTGGTGAAGCTTTGACAGGCCTAGCAAGCTGGACGTAGATTATTGTTCAAGTAAAATAAAAGAGAATAAAAACGATCAAGCGGAATAGCGCCATCATTATCTCCTCTTCCACACGACACCCAGATAACAATTGGAAGATTTTAAAAAGCAAGAATCTTTATTGTAACTTGTAACATATTAGTTTGTCGTTATGTTGTCGTTTATATCAAAACACGTTCCTGAAATACAGTTTGCTGAATGGGTACTGACATTTGAACAGAATTTGTCAAGAGAGACAGCAATGGTGCTTCTGATCAGCGTAAATGGAAGACTAACGACTCACCTGATGAAACATGTGTCAGAGCAATTGTTCATGTCAATTCATTACTCAATGGGTGCGTTATTAATTAATTTATTAATTAATTATCTCTGTTACATACTTGGCATATCTGCCAGTGAGTTTGAGTGCATCATTCCAGTGTCTCGGTGATATTGACATTGGAATCAGTGAACTGTTTTCAAATTCCGGCTGAAGCTGTTCATGCAAACTTCATGCCCTTGAGAGAGGCATGAATCCATTTCCCCCAGAACTCTGTTCCATCATCAGATATCTTGACAACATGCCTCATAACTAGCATGTCACGCTGGTTGAGAGAGATAAAGTGGACGAACAATTATTTAGGTAAATCCATCAGTCATTACTACAATACCTACAAAAGCCTTAATAGCAGAGCTGTTACCCTCATTGTCTGCCCTGATTTGGTCCAGTCAATATTCTAACCACTTTATCCTGTGTTAAAATCAGTTTCCTACATCTACCCCTCGCCCCCCCCCCCACCATCTTCAGTCACCCGTCTTCATCGTATCGTGGTTATCTGCTACTCATCGTCGTAGTAGTAGAAAACAACTGGCCATAGACATTCCACGCCTTTCCACTGGCCTGCCAGTGCCGCTACTACTTACTCCCTGATTTCCCACCAAAGATCCAAAGGCTTCCCCCTGCCCCCACTCAGCCAATCAACTCCCATCGAATCTACACGTTGTCCCCAGCTCTGCCACCCCGGGTGACCTATATTCGGAGAAGACGTTTTTTTAAGCCCAATTCTCTGACACGTGTTCTCTATATACTAACATGCAACGAATGCTTTATCTCTTACATGACCCCTCCCACCGCGTTGTTACATCGTCCCTTTGTTTTCAAAAAACAAAACAAATTAGATTATTATTTTTTTTCTTTTCTCAAATACATACATCGGTACCCTTTTCCGTTTAATCTTACTCCCTGATTTCCCACCAAAAATCCAAAGGCTTCCCCGTGCCCCCACTCAGCCAATCAACTCCCATCGAATATACACGTTGTCCCCAGCTCTGCCATCCCGGGTTACCTATATAAGGGAGAAGACGTTTTTAAGCCCAATTCTCTGACACTTGTTCTCTATATACTAAAATGCAACGAATAATTTATCTCTTACATGCCCCCCTCCCACTGCTTTGTTACATCGTCCCTTTGTTTTCAAAATAATTAGATTATTAATGTTTTCTTTTCTCGAATGCATACATTGATACTGTAGCATAACGGCCGCTTCGAACCTGGGTTACCACGGCCACAACGTGCGGGTACTAACCACCATAAGATCACGGCCGCATTTCTTTCTGTTTGGTATTTGTTGTATAGTTGTTCGATTACCCATGTGTTGCATGAAATAACAATATTTGGCTTTTGTTTGAAAAAACACCATCAACATTTGACGAAGCCTTGCAATACATGCATTGATTTTCTTTTAACCAGCCGGGAGAAGACCTTTCCTTGCGTTCCTTTTCAATTGATAACTCGGTTTGCTTTCGTTTATTGATTTTAACATTGCAAATGAAAGAAATCGTATCCTTTTGTATTTAAAAAGAGAGAGAAAACACAGGATACAGATTTCTGGTAGAAGTGCTACACGGTCTAAAAGACCAGCTGATGTTGGTAGTGATTATGTTAATACATTACTTTAGAATAATGAACGTTATGAGACGCAGAAGATTGGTAACATATTCAAACTATATCCAAACTAGTCGTTGAAAACCATTTTCACTAGCTTGGTTATGAGAAGCAGCTTGATGTGTGGCTCCCACGTAACCGATATATTTGGTTTTTAATCAAATTGTGACGGACGATTGAAATCTGATACTTTAAACAATGTGGAACCCGAAGAGATCACGAAGTAGGCAAAGTTAATTACGACTAGCCGTACCAAAAGCCGGCTTTAATTCAAATAATGTAATGCTGCGTATGTGGTTTGATTGGAAGGGAGTCATCTAATATATAGCTCCTTGCCGAGAACTAAACTATTCATTCGAACAAGTACTGCTCCTAATTAGACCGACTGACGACGGCAATTGACGAAAAGCGTCCGGAATTATTTTATTTTTTAAAGTGCGTAATATTCAATGAGGATACAAAGCTCAACTGCAGGTTTCTTTGATTGCGAGTCAAAAGATGCTACAGCTTGGCTGGGAAGATTTTACTCATCAGCCGTATTAACCAGATATTGTACTTTGCGATCACCATTCTTGCTGGTCTTTACAAATGTCCACTTGCCTTGAAGACTGTAAAAGGCACCTTGCTCATGTGTGTGCTCAGAAAGATTAATATTTCTGGGAGGATGATATTATGAAGTTGCCCAACTTATGACAGCAAATAGTCGAAAAAACCGTAAATCATGTCGAAAATAACCGAGTCATAAAAATGGTACTCAATGCCTCTCCGCAAAGCACTCAGCACTACCTATCCCCGAGCTTAAGGGGTTACATTGGATACCTTGGTTCACGTAAGATTACTAAACTTACGTAACGTCGAGTCTGGTCAGTCCTTAGATAGGTGATCTTTCGAGAATACAAGGTGCCGTGAGAAGAAGCTTCGGCTGGCCGGCCAGCCCGGAAGTGGATCTTACTAACAACTGGGCCACAGT
>VCCN01004880.1:552118-562517 GCA_006491835.1 Architeuthis dux
TATATATATATATATCTATAAAGAAAGATAGATAGATATATATAGATATATAGATACATATAGATATATAGTGAGGGAGAGAGAGAGTAAGACTCTGAGTGGGAAAACGCTTAACTTGCAAATGTCATATCTTAGTAGCACTTTTCCCAAGGACTCTAGCCAACTGTTCCCTACTGCTCAACTATCATAAACCTCGAATATTTATGAAGATCTTTCGGGTAACATGTGGGGTGAGGGCTTCTAAATGTTTTAAAAATATAACTAACTTCTTTCTCGAAGATGCGTGTTTTATTACGCAACCAACGAATCAAATGCATTCGAGCAACCTATACCGATTGCGAGGGGTGTGTGGTTAATTTGAATAACCGATACAAAAACTGATACACCACGCGTTGTATGGAGTGGAAGAGTCCATCGATAATTTGAAAAATTGGAGCCTTTCTCACAGGTTCCACCTTCTTCGGTGACACATCCTGTTTTGACTACAGTTTTCACCGTGGGGTTCAATGATATCAGAACAATGTCCCAGCTGTTGTCTGGGACATTGGTCAAACGGAATAACTAGTATGTTTATCAAATCCGTGATAAATTTGAATCTACACTACTGTTCAAGATTCAATATAATTACCAATAATTGAATCCAACTATGTAGCGTATACTCGCATTAATTTAATTTAGTTTTAACGTATTGACGATGTTACGAACATCAGACTGATCATTCAAGAGGTAGCCGTTTTAATCAGAATTATAGTTTTCAGTAGAAAGCCTGGATTTGACAAACACAAGGTGTTCGAATTATTATTTCACTGCCTAATAAAGTGGCTTTCAAACTAAGAACCATGCAACGTGCATATGAACATATAAAACGGTGTCAGGGATACCCCTAAATGTCATTAGGGAGCTCACGTGACAATGGAAGGATATGACAACCGCTTGACATTCGCAACTGGCATCGTCCATCACCTGAGATCATAAGACGACGTGATGATTTGGACAAGTTCAGAATGTACTGAAATTGTGACGCTCAGGAAACTGGCAGATTGTGGGGAAGGCCTATCTAACAAACTGACTTTAAAAGGTTGCTGCTGATGATGATGCTGCTGCTGATGATGATGATAATGACGACGACTATGTTTTAAAGAAAAGTAGACACGTTTAGAAAGAATCCCCATTGATTGAAAGACTGGGTTGAACTAAAGAAACTGTGGCTAGAATAAGGAATGTGTGTTATCTAATGAATCAGAACAAAACATTGGAGATCAAGGAAAGAAAGAATTTATCGCTCAATCATCGAATGTAAACATTATAAACAAACACATTTGCGTTATTTCCTCTTATGTCACCGCTTAAGTAAAAAGTAAAATAACACACATTTCTTTAAAAGATCGATCAATCAGGCTTTCAGTGCATCGATTATTCCATCAATCAATTTCTATGGACCCCGGTAGAATATTGAGTTTCAGACACACACACACACACATACATACTAGACGTGTGCGTGTGGAGGGGTGTATGTGAGTGTATGTGGGGGGGGCCAGATTATGCATGAACGAGTCAATTCCATTTCATGTCAAATGCTTTAATTTCAAATCTTCGGAGATGTATACATTCGTATTTCTCTGTGTGTGTGTGTGTGTGTGTGTGTGTGTGTGCGTGTGTGTGTACACGGTTCCATAGAAATTGATTAATGGAAACTGAAAGCCTGTTTGATCGATCTTTTAAAGAAATTTGTTTTATTTTACTTTTGAGGAATATAAAACAGAACGTCTTTAAAACAATGTTTGGTAAGAAAGACACATCTTGACATAAGAAAAAAGTTAGGCATTCAACTGTTATAGCAATAACTAGAAGTGTCGCGTAACAGCCATTACTATTGGGTAACCTGCAGACACACCAGTCAGTGGATGCACATTGCACAAAAGAAGGACATGACACACAGAGTCCAAAATGCTTTTATTCCGCCGTAAGTTTCTAGTCACGTGAAATAGTAGCGGTTTTCAAAACATATACGAACAAAACACAGGGCCGATTTGTTTGCGGAATAAGGGACTGCTGAACCTAGGCGTATGTTGTTCACGGGTACTTGAGTTCACACGCGTCAATGCCACGCGCGTCGGTGTCAACTTCCCTGACTGAACGTCTATCCTTTTTGATTCACAATCAAATCGGTCCCTTATGTTAAGCCTGCGATTTGACTTTGGTCCCGCCCCTTTTGACACCTCCATCGGTGGCAAGCCCGCTCCGTGTTCTCCGCCTCCAAACATATGTTTTATATCGAAGTGTCATGTCTACGTCCGCATCCACTCATGCATCGTTGCATCATACACTATCTTCAAAAGTTATCAATTTATTTCAATATCAATTTGTGGAAGGGTTGGGATTGGGCTACGTAAGAATCGATAACATTTTGGGATGGACCCAGATATTTCACATCTTCTCTGCATTATTACTATTTCTAACAGATTGTCATTCAGTGTTTAGTTACAAGGGTGTTAATTGGGGTATGCGCTCTCTGAATAGTATCTAGTGTATACGTCGACTCACTAATTGGGGAAGCAGCATTCAACCTGCCGAGTAAAGTCTGGAACAGCATGACATTTTCCCTTAGAATCAAATTGAGATTCTGTAATTCGAACGTGACAGCCACCATGCTTTATGGCTGCGAAAACCTGGCAAATCAAGACCACCCAGGAATTGAAATGGGACGCCTTTGACACTAGACGCCTACGTACAATCCTGGACATCAAATGGAAAGAATATATGTCACATGAACAGCTTTCTGTGTCAACCACTATATGCAGATGGTGCCTCCTCTGGTTCGTGCATGTGTCGAGGCTCCCCACTACAAAACGTGGCCCAATATGTGCTGTGGTGAGCACTGTTCCCTAAAAGCAACAAGCACACAAATACGATTTAGTTAAACATCAGTATATTAATTAAATATTAAATAACGATTTCTGATTCTGAAGACATGTTACTGAGTAGTTTTCATTGAACAAATATTGATTACATGTGTTGAAATCAAAAGTGCGCGCATACTCTGTCACTGGAAGAATATTTACTAATAGGCTCGCCACTGCAAAAGCTGCAAAGAATATTTGCTAACCTACAATGTTTGACCACCCACACTTACTACCACATATTAGAGGGAACATTGGTGATGAGGCGACTGGTCAATAGAAGTTGGAACAAGACCACCAGACTGGCTGAGGAATGTACATGGGGGAGTGCTTCGACAGTTATAGAAACTCTTTACATTTGTTTATCTTTCAAATTCTTTTTCTCTTTTTTCCTGCATTTTCTTTTCTCACTTTTATTCTTGAAATCAGTTAAATAAAGACAGGGAAGAACAAACATGTATGTTGTAGTCGTTGTTGTGATGGTAGTGTTGGAACTATTAGTAGTAGTAGCAGTAGGAGTATTAGTAGTAGTAGTCATTTATTTCCATAACATGTTTTGGCAACAAATATACGATTTTTGCAGATACTGACTACTAAACACCAACACCAACATTGGTCTAGTGTCTTTCTGATCGGCTGTGGGATGATGATGTGGCATTGCTGTTGTTGTTGCTGTTGTTGTTATCGGCATCACCATCAGCAGCAGCAGCATCATCATCGTCGTCATCGTCATCATTATTATTATTTCATGGATCTAGCCACAATTTTCTTCTTTTAGGATCCTTCCAATACATCCACTCTTCACCGCCAATGCCTATCGTGTTCAACAATGTCTTTCTTCTGTGTTGAGCAAGAGAAACACAGGTAAATACACCCTGACTTTCTTTTCTCTACGTTCATGTTAAACCTATTTAAGACTGATTGCACAAGCAATACACACAGTTTAACGACATCATAACATATTGTCCTAACGTTGTACAAACATTGTGTTATGATCATTTTCATCAACCAAATATAAGTGTATCTAATTTAGCTTTACATCGGCATCTTCAAAATATGTGTGTATCTTGCATAAGAGAATATGATCAACGCTGTTCCTCACTGTGTACAATACTGCGGGTAAATAACACGATTGTTCTTCATCTGTTTATTCCATGTTGTATGATTTCCAAGTTCAAGTTACCCTTTCCCTTGTCTTTGATGGAAAACCGGTGTTGAATTCTGATAATTATTTCCATGGCAATTCTTTGTTAATTCTTAATCCGTGGAAACTCGTGAATAAGTTGACGCCTTTTTTTCCTTATCGCTAATCCACATATTACCAAAGAAGAATATAATGATATGGTCTTGAAAATAAACTTGTCACATGTTCATAGCAAAGTCTGGTAATGATATTTAGTATCATAGATTTTGTAAAGATGACAGAGAACAGCAAACAGTGCTATTTGCCGAAAGGAATTAAAATCCTAGTTTATTCATGCCAGGAAAGAAACTAAAAATTAAAATTATTAAATTACAAACACCTTACAGACTGAAAATAAATAAACTATATTATAGAAAAAATACATGCAATTTCAATTAAATATAAGCAACCGATACATTTAATAATAATGATATCTATTCGCAGGCAACTCTTTGAAAACCTAAAATCAAATGTTATACTTGATTTCCCAAAAGGTGATTGCATTATAATCGTCTCTCCGCAGACTTGTGTCTGAATTAATTCCACCCTTCTGACCTCTTGGTTCAGGTTGTGATGAATGTGTTTGTAGACTTCTCCGGTCATAATGTCTTTGCAATTCTCAATTCGTGAATTGAGATGGTTTATTTCCCTTTTGGGAATGCATGTATATGTATGTATGTATGTATGTATGTATACGTACAGATGTGCACATTATTCGAAATCCATGACGCCGCAGCCAAGTTACAGATGGCTATGAGCAAAAAGCCTATTTCTAGCAAAGCACGTTATAAGAACGTATGGTTGAATCTCTTGCCCAAACCACCTAATGCAGTCACTGTTAACCAGGATGTATACTTGCAAAGCCTCTTTGCTTTCACTCTTCGGCATTTTCTCCCCATTGCTGCCATCTTGTTACCATCGTTCAACAAAGAATAAACAATCCTCAGGAATGATACTGGCATTGCACTGGCATTGCACATACATCAGTGTTGTTAAAACGGGAAGAGGAAAAACTAGACGAATTGTCGAATCTAAAAGATAAAAATAAATCCAATACGCCGCACTGACGTCCTATTCACTACAAACATAACACATTGCTATGTAACAGGCAACTGAGTTCAACCGAGCATTTGCACATAGATGAAGCAGCATTTAAATGTTGTGTATTAAACATACAGGGGGGGGGGTGGCTGGCGTATTTGGACAGTCAATAATATTACACCACACAAAACATATTCATACAATGCAAGTGGATGTTTTCTTATTATTACCGATAACCATTCGCCTCAGTTGGATGAATGTGACGAACTGGGATCGTCCAGATTGCTTTCTTTCTGTCGATTATTCCGTAATAATCCCTGGGAACACATGTAAAGAGGTGTGCTACTCTTCCGTAAGAACTGCTGTGAACACATGTAGGGAGCTGTGCTACTCTTCCGTAAGAGCTCATGGGAACACATTTAGGGAGGTGTGCTACACTTCCGTAATAATTCCTGGGAACACGTGTACGGAGGTGTGCTACAGTTACATCATACTTCCTGGGAACAATTGTAGGGGTGTGTGCTACTCTTCCGTAAGAATTCCTGGGAATGTCGTGTCAATTTGTTTCAAATCCAATTAGCCCCAGGCAATTGCGGGACAGTATTTTCATTCGTAAGAAATTGAATCAACATTGGCAGACAATTCAAATACTATTTTTCATGTTGGCATTAGGAACCACAATAAATGCTGCCTAAAGTCGAAAAAGTAAAGCCGGATAGTACAGCTCAACATTAATACAGCTACAATGAAATTACTAAAGGTTAATGTCTCCTCAATAGCAGATATACACATTGGAGACTCTGATCGGAATGGTAGAGTCCTTCGTATATTTGATCCAACTATATTATAGCAACACTGGCATAAAACACGAGCTTACAAGACGAAAGGATTGGATTGTTCCCACACAATAGCTTCCACAGTTCACAATGGATGACCCTTTTAGAAGTGTGGCCTATGGGTTAAGGAATACATGGTTATATTTTAGGGCAGATCTTTCTTTCCGATTGAGAGGTGTTCTCTCTTTTTTTCTAATACATTTATATATTCACTCATGTTTGTTCATATAATCTCCAACGGTTCTCAATGTATTATAAGGACATGGTGTGGAAGGGTGGGCCATGGGCTATGGAATAATTGCTTAAAGTTGGTGGCTGATCGAAGAATCTCTGCAGTTACCTCTTCTGCATCATATGTTTATATAAACTAGTTTTCATTCGGTTACTAATTTTCTAATGACAATGGTTTTTGAAAGAGGTATGCGTTCCCTGAAAACCTTCTATGCTTGATGTTATTGAGAGAAAGGGAGGAGAAAATAAAGATACTTTATATAAGAAATTCGAAAACACGAATAAGTTTGCAGAAATCAGAGTTTACTGTCGGCCAATAAATACATGTATTGAATCAGACCCAAAATGCATTCGTTTTGTTGTACAATGTGGACTCGAAGCGAGACTGCTTTTCGCCAAGGGTACGTCAAATATCCCTTTTAGGAATTGAAAAGATTCCAGTTTTCAAGTAGGGTTAGAAGTCAATATATCTTCGACAATTTTGTAAACTTTACCAATCATTCCAGATCTTAGCCAACAACAACAACAACAACAACAACAACAACAACAACAACAACAACAAGTGATGCCCCACTGCCTCGCGACACTAACTGCCTCCTGACCCCAACTAACTTTACTGTTTTTGATCTAGCCATTATATACCTAATGGTCATAACTCCTCCCACTTTTCAAATTCCCAACGGTTTATTTGATAACATGATACCCCAGTTGGTCACTTAGGCAGTTTGACACAGATTCCAAATCTGACCACGTTTCTATCCCCACTGGCCACCGGTAACCTGATCTGGTCTATTTCGTTACATACGCCCCTTTGTGAAAAACACATTTTTACATAAATGTTTCTCCGACCCTAGTCATAAACCGTAATTTGCTATAAAAACAAATTTTTAAAATAGCCTTTAAGATAACGGTCTAATTGCATATACATATATATTTTTTTATTGTTCTCCACTCATTTAAGCTACATCCTAACTCAACAACAGAATTTCAATACCTCGTGGTCTTCCGCAAACCCGCCGTTACAAAAAAAAAAATCTTTGAAACGGACGCTTTTCAACATCCTTCATGCCTCAGAGAGACCACACATTTTTGAAGAAAAAAAACAAATCATGCATATAACAATAAACAGTACACCTTTCAACATCACACCCTCACATCCCCACGGCAGTCAAGAATTTAACGAGCAAAATATTTCCACATAAAATCAACAGAGATACTTAAATCTCAACGTTTATACAAGGCGAAAAAACTTGCCTAACATCAACAGAGATACACAACTACACAAGGCGAAAAACTTGCCTTAGTTCTTGGTGAAAGAACACAATAAAACAGAGGCCATATCGCCCCCCCCCCCGGGATCAAACTTGTCCCTACCTGAGTATTCGAAAACGTGAGTATTTCCTACTCCCGCCAATTTAGGCGTAAACAACATATGTTTACATTTCACTCAGCCACCACAAGCGATTTATCCGCCGATCACCACTCATGCCAGCAACACTTGAAAACCATTAAATTTTTTTTAAAAATTAAAAATGTCCACACGAAAATCGTTCAAGAAACGATAAATACAAACAAACACGATTAAAATAATGTGACTCGTCAACATCTCCCCCGCCGACGAAGATGAGAAAGATGCGATGCGATAAACTGTACTTACTGTTTAAGCAAATAACTGAAGAAAAAATAAATGTCTTTTGTTTCTCTCGACTGTTCTTCGTGGTCGAAGTTCGATGCGCCATCCTCGTCGTGATCGTATTATGTTGTTTTTTTAGGACCCTTTTCACGTTGTGGAATTTTCCCGTGGTTAACACTTTGGTTCTCATTCGTTTCGAATATGCTATTCGAACCCTGGGTCACGTGCAACAAAACGACCATGTAGCATAACGGGCGATCGAACTTCTACTTCTCTGGTCGCCACAAGGGAAAGACTTGTTGAGAGGGGAGATAGAGAGATAGAGAGAGTTAGAGACGATCATTTTTCCTCCGCGGCTGCGGACCGCGATGATGATAATGATGATGTCTCTCTGTCCGGATCGCCTCCGCGGCTGCGGGCGGCGATGATGATGATGATGATGATATAAACTTCAGTGCTCCTAGAAAATCAACACCCCCCCCACACACACACAGATACCAACGCTTCAAACAGTTAACATATATGCTGTTCTGTACGATAGCTCCTCTAAAACAAAAGGATAAAATAAAAATAACTGATATAACTCTTTGAGGCACATTTCCTTTACTTTCTTCCACTTTGAACTCCATTTGATCAGTCTGGATACTAAACAAAATGGTGGGACACTATAAACCTGTGTACCTACATATATGAGGATAAGAGTGAATAATGAAAATACTTCATCGCGGATTCTGAAAACAAAACTATTACCTCTGCTTCTACTCAAATCAAATGAAAATCCAAAATATTTTAGTATCATTAACCCTATGATACCAACGTTTTAAAAGTGGAATGAAATTTGACCAACGATGTTTCAAAGAGTTAATAAATGGTGATCACTTTTCCAGCTCAAAACATGACGCCATTGTGTCGTTTATTTCAGAATAAAAATCTATTCACACATGCATAAACCATAAAGAATACCTGATTAAATGTGTACGTAGACGGCCAAATTAAAAAAAAAAAAAAAAACTTCGTAAAATTGTAATATCCGTGGATTTTGTCGTCTTTTCTCTTCGCACACGTTGGAGTGTTTTCTTTGTGTCCAAAAAATTAATTTCCCTCCACAGAGAACATCATCATCATCGCCGCCCGCAGCCCGCGGAGGCGATCCGGACAGAGAGACATCATCATCATCGTCGTCATCGCAGTACGCAGCCGCGGAGGAAAAATGATCGTCTCTAACACTCTCCCCCCCCTCTCTCTCTCTCTCTCTCTCTCTCTCTCTCTCTCTCAACATCACTTTCCCCAATGGCGACCAGAGAGGTTGGAGTTCGATCGCCCGTTATGCTACAATCGTATTCCCGTCCAGTATTCTCTGTGTCTCCGTTTTTCGCCTCATCATTTCTTCTATCCTTCCAAAAAAGATAACATATTCGTTTTTTTAGAAATATCTCCAAGAATATTATTCTGATTGTTCCTATCCACATTCGAATGATACGCTTTCAATAATAACATAAAGGAAAAGTCAAAGCAGTTTAATAAGAAAGTAGGAAGAGAGAGGGCAGAAAATATTGTTAGGTAGTTTAATACGAAAGTAGGGCGATGGGGGACAAGATGAGAGTTAGGTAGTTTAATAAGAAGGTAAGATGATAGAGGGGATATACATTTATGTAGTTCGTTAAGAAGATAGGAAGGGAGGGGACAGGCAAGCCAACTAGGTAGTTTTATTTGGGAATGTTTTATTTTTTTCTCATCAATGAAGTGCTTGTTGCAGTCTTCCAGGGAATGGATTTTGTTTTTATCAAGAGAATCCTGAAAAGGCCGAAATGAATATTAATCCAAAGGGCCAATATCTGATGAATTTGATAGATGAGTGAACACCCCTAAGACAAACTGATCACATTTTACATGGTCAGCAAATAATCATCCCGTCTAGCGTTGCACTACTGGAATATTACGCACTTTCGCTTCACACATTCTGGACGCTGTTCGTCCATTGTTGTTTTCAACTGATCTAACTAGGAGCACCATTTGTTCAAATCAATTGTTTGGTTCTCCTGGAGGAGTTCATAGTAGTGAACTCCTTGCCAATTTCACCATATGTGTAGCATTACGTTCGCTGAATGAAAATCGACCTTGGATACGGTTCCGTGGTGGTTCATGTTCTTGACCTATCATCTCCTGCGTTCCATTCTGTTATAAAGTATCCACTTTTCATCACCTGTGATACTTTTGTTAAAAGCATTTAAATATGGTCCAGTGTTTCTTATTTAGCCTGGCTTATGTAATCAACAGACATAATCAAGCAGATTATGATCAGACCGTGCGTCCAAATAGTGTTGAGGGCGAATTGTTTGAATTTTCCATGGGTAAATGAAATTCTAAAAAGTTGAGATTTGAACAATGTGTTATATAATATCTGTGTTATGATATGGTAGAAGATATGAAATAAGTAAGGTTTAACAATGTTATATATCACAAAATTCGTAATGATAGCTGTCTTATAACAATAACTATTTTTCATTTGATTACATCATCTAAGTACATTGAGGATTGTTGGAGATGTTGTTTGGAGAAGCAGACAGCCACACCT
>VCCN01004880.1:606671-622384 GCA_006491835.1 Architeuthis dux
TGTTTTTATTCGTGTTATTATTTTACTTACACCGCGTCTTTGGTGAATCTGGTGAGGGTATTTACCGCATGGCACAGAGACGTACTAACAAGGATACATATATACATAATACCTTTTGGCCTATTTGAACTAAACATGTGGCAAATGTGCATGTCTTTCCCTGTGTAATTTTGACAGCTTGATAAATCTTTTTTGAAGTTGCGAGTGACCAAGCAGGAGGGTGAATGGAATCGGCAACGCCGGGCGAGACAATCTGCATTCACTTCACAATAATAACTGTTGTAAAAGGCATCAATCCATCTCTTAATGGTTGAACAATCGGAATAACCCCGCGACACACTCGATGATACAAGTCGATGGATGATTTAATTATTTGTTCAATACATCCTTTCAGGACATGAGAGGCTGAGAGTGCCATTTTTGAAAATTTATTAATTTACTGATTTTAAAAGGTTTAACAAGCAATTAAAAACAGTCGTTGCTACATCTGAACCTAATACCGGATGTTCATTACGTCCCATCTAGTTTTACTTTAAAGAATATAACAATATATTAGAGATTTTATGGACACCCTGTACAATAGGATGTTTTATTGATTCCCTTTTTCCAAGACGTTTTATCATAAAAAGCAATGCCTACACAGCACGACCAACTCCTGTCTCACCTGCGATCGTCAATGTTTATCAACAGCAGTGTCTCACTGTCCCTTAGGCTTTGTGTTCAATTAGTGAATTAGAGATATCAAAACTCACTTGCTTTTGTGACACTGACTTTTTAATGCCCTTCAACCAGGAGAATCGTCCATTTTCGGTATCATCAACGGGATTGCATCAGACGTTAGACGCCTTCATAAATATCCTATTCTGTAAGCCAGGCCTAGACCGCTATCGAATGACAATCATCACATTTTAGAAAAAACGATTTTGCCGATAATTGCTTTAGTATTGAAAAGAAATATACACAAGTGTGTGTTTTCTCCCATATTCCTCCTTTGCTTTCGACAGCGCATCTAAACTAGTTACATCCGCCAACGTAGTTGGAAGAGGTATACAGTGAGTGCAAGAAGTATCCGATACTTTTCGAATGGTTTATTTTAACATCCGTATACAGCTTCGACTTCGAAATTGGACGAGATATTTCTGGTGTTCATACTCCACTTTTCAATATTCAATTTTGTTTAAATATCATTTGATGTTTGTGTTTTGTTATCCTTTGGTCCACATTCTGTCAATTTTGAAGCTGTTTAAAGATGTTAAATAATACTTTCTGAAATGCATCGGATAATCTTTGCTCTCAGATTATGTATTCAATCATGTCTGTCTGGTGGTCCACACGATAACCTCAAAAGCTGTCAATGAATATCAATGAACTTCTGTGGGTGATGGGCCATGGGCCAAGGAAAAGCTAGTTAATTGTGTGTTGATCCAGAAATGTGTTTCAGTTGAGAGCTATTTCGAAGTTGTGTCCATCTATTCATGTATTCACTACTATTTAACCACACAATATCTCCAAAGGCTATCGCTGATTTCGATAAGATTATGTGGACGGGCAGACCATAGGCAAAGAAAGAATTGGTTAAATGTTGTCGGATCCATGAATTCGTTTGCGACTGAGAGATATGATCACAGCATGAATCCCCCAAGATTCAGTGTGGGTCACCGTGGGTCTAATTTGATAACTGTTTGTAGATGTATACTCGGATTCAGATCTAACCGATTCTAAACTGCCCGCGATTTTTAAATCACGGGAACCCTTAAAACTACCCTAGTTGTTTGAACGCATTTTCTTTTGTTCCGACCTCGTCGGTCGCTTGACCAACTTTCTAGCCCCGGTAACCCGATATGGCCGTTGGTCACGTACGCCCCAAAACACGCGATCACACACATACATAGTGCATTTCATTACATAGTAGAGGTGGATGAAAGCAAATTTGGTAAGAGAAATACCATAAAGTGGAAGGCGTACGGATTGTTGGTATGGTCGAAAGGATAAAAGCAAGACGGATCGTGCTCATGCCAGTTGAGGATAGGACAAGATCCGTCTTACACGAACTCATCTATAAATATGTTGCTAAAATAGCAACATCTATACTGATGGGTGGAAGGTTTATGTTGGTTTGGGTGATGATTTCGAACATGTTGTTGTCAATCATAGTCACAGTATTACAGACTATAAAACCGGTGTACACACCAATACGATAGAAGGGATAAAAGCCGGCTATCCCTATTTATCGCAATTTCAGTTACTAACCCCAGGCATAACATGGGTGCTGCAAAGAAAATAGTTCGTCAGTATTCAGAAGAATATTTAAAATGTGGTTTCATACCTGTTGTTCATGATGAACGGTCATCTTTTTGTCTATTATGTCAACAATGCTTGACCAACGAATCAATGAGACGAGGTCGTCTCGAAGCACATTTGAAGGTAACACATAGTGTTCATGTAAATTTAGATTTGAACTATTTTACATCCCTAAAAGGAGAAGTTTGAAAAAAGATCAACAATAGATTATTTGTTCTCTGCATGAACTACCACATGAACTATCAACAGTCGTACTCTTTAGGCGAGTTATGACATTTCTTTACTCATAGCTAAATCAAGAGAATACCATACTATAGGGTAGGATTTAATTAAACCAACACTTTTCATAGAACAGTTTAGGAAAAGAATAACAAATGCATGCCACTGAGTAATAATAAGCAAAATAATAGATGCGATGAGTAAAGATGTTGAAACAGAACTGTTTGAAAAGCTGAATTCAAGAAAATCCTCAATACAAATGGATGAATCAAGTGTAAGAGACAGTGAGGCCATATTGTTGACCTATGTAAGATATATTGACAGAGGTAAATTTGCTGTAAAGATGTTATTCTGCAAATCATTAAAAAGCACCACTACTGCCTTATTAATAGAAAACATCACATATTGTGCTGCAGATGTGCTGCAGATGGTGCTCCTGTTATGATGGGCAAGAATAATGGCTGTTTAAAATTGATGATGGATGGCAACCCCAAAATGTTAGTTGTGCATTGTGTTATTCACAGAGAGAATTCAGTTTCCAGAAAACTTTAAGAAGAATAGAGTGTCATTCATGTTTGTATCATTTTCACAGTTTCCGATATAAATACTACCTGATATAAATTCGCTATTTATTTCCACATTTACGGATAACAGTAGCTAAAAATATATTGCAACAGATTATTGTTTGGGTTTTTATCAACTTATTCGTTTATTTCGATTTTAGTTAAATGTGTATTTTATTTTAAAATGTATTATGGAATAGTATTTTCCAACTAAATACCCGTTTGTCAGTTACAGAGAATAGAGAACCACGCCTGGTGCATTACCAACATATTAAATTCCACATTATGAACAACATTCAGATATGTATATCCGTGGCTTACCCTTCCAAAACAATTCATTGACATCCATTGATTACTTTTGGAGATGGTGTGTGGACATATAACTACAATAGAGGGGAGATAACTGTAGAAAATCCCTAGATCCGGGCCGAAATTAAAACAATTATTGCTTAACCCATGAACTAACCTCCCAAAAATGTTATTGAGATCCATTGATAACCTTTAGAGAAATTGCATGGAGAAACAGACAGACAGACACGAGTGAATACATCCATTTTAACATCCTTATACAGCTTTAACATTGACAGAATGTTGATCAGTTTACAAAATATGAAAATAAAACATAACATTGAAACAGGTTTGAACATTGAAAAGTTATGTACACGGATCAGAAATATTTGGTTCAAATGCTCTGAATTTTAAAGCTGTGTACGGATGTTAAAATATACATTTCTTACATTCACTGCCTACCTCGCATCTCATCTTCATTGTCAGAGTTAATCGACCCACATCGTAAAGAGTCTCGTTTATGTCCCTGCCCAGGTCATTGATGTTTTTCCTTGGAACAAAACTGATTGAATAAGCAGTTAGTAACAGTTTCGAATGGGGAATGATACAAACGATGGGTCCTTCAATTCAGGTAGTGTGAGAACGTGGTCTGCTGTATATTAATGAATCGTTGCTTATTATAATCTACGACACTGTTCACCCTGTAGCAGAACAGGTTCCAGAAGGGAGCGCTCTAAATCGAAGACTTTAGTCACGATACGATTCACAACTAATCATATCAATATCGCGTTCCTTTGAGACCGGATTATGAAGTAGGATCAACTACATAGGGTAATGCCTTATGGATAATCTGAATTGCGATCGAACCCTGAGACCAATAACTGAATTAATAAGGATATTAAAATGAAGTGGACGGATACTCTCTCACATTGTGTTTTTCTTTCTTCATATCAAATAGTTTATTCACAACCGGATTCGTCTTTGGTCTAATCATACCTTATATGTGTTACATTGAAAGTGGAAATTTAAAAGGGATCATCCACACAAGGTAATGCTGTATAGATAATCCGAATTGCGATTGAACTGTGAGACCAATAACGTAAAACTCTCAACATGTGATGTCTTTATATACATACTGAAGAATGTGATCCTCACATTAACTGGGTTTGGAATGGCACGAACTCCTTCTTTCTATGGGATCCTAATGGCATATTCGAAGCATTTGATGTTCAAACTTAAATCGTTCCGGGCATCTTTAATGAATCGGGAATTCAGGACACGGGGCACAAATTAAAGTATATGCAGACCTTAAACAAATTATTCCACTTATTTAACAATAAGTATTCTGATATAGAAACACACACCCACACATGCACGCACACGCACCCACACACACACGCATGTACGCACATGAACACACGCACGTACACGCACACACACGCACGAGCGCGCAAGTGCATATATATATATATATGTGTGTGTGTATGTATATATGTATATATATATATATATATATATATTCTTTTTTATTAAATACCATTTTTTAATGTTTGTTAATATATTTTAACGTACATTATATCTGGCGAAGGTTAGGATCCGCTGAATGTAACTATTCAAACGTTTTTGATCTATCAATTTAACCAGACGTCTGTCTATTATCAAGATCAGGGGAACACTGTTGATGTTATTCGTGTTGCAATCTCTGTAAACCCTTTAAACTCTGCGTTTGCCGTTTAGGCATTGTGATGACGTCATTCACGTGGTAACATACATGCTAAATTCTTAACTGGGCTAAACGTATCAATCAGTTGTCGAATCGAATTAAAATTCCCAAACTCAGGAAGATCTTTTTTCTTTTTAATTTGGGAGTACTTCAAGAATTTGAGCCTTCGCTTGCAGTTTATGTTGTATACGCTCATTGTTCCCGAGTATTTGGCGTATACTTGTGTAAATCTTGGTGCTTAGCGATCTTTCATTCCTGCTTGCTTTGTGTCCAGTCCATCTCTATGTGTATCACCTAATCTTCTATGTCTGTTATCTTTGTCTGCTATGGGGTCCGTAGGGGTGACACATTCAGTAAAAGGATGAAGTACCGTACCTGATGTTCATAACTAGTCACCCGTTTAAGTATTGCTCTGGTTCGACAAGGTCTTCTCTTTGATCTCATAGTCCTGCTTAACCTGTGTCAGTGTCAACAGTTTCAAAAGTAACCGTTTATTTTTAAGCATTCTATCACGTAAGTAATGGTCAGAGTCAACGCTGCCATCTTTTAGACATATTTACCAAGACTTGTTCAGACTGGCTGTGGGAAAAGATAACCAATAAACACGAAAAGAAAGAAGGAATAGAGACATTAATAAAGGTGAAAAGTAAAGTAATCGAAATTATTATCATTAGGATTAGTAGATGTATGATCTGAAACTCATTTCGGGAGAAATATATATCGAACCTCTCTTCATAGTAGTGGTCCTCCACCTGTGTCATTGAGCGGCAGAGCATTTGAGAGAAAATGCAGAGGCATGTAATGAACAACCGTACGAATGGAAGAGGGTGCTTATGCGTGGATGGGAGCAAACTAGACTCAACTATCACTAGAACTGCCCCCTCCCCTCATGCACACATGTAATGAACAAAAATTGAAAAGCCTGTTTATGATTGAATGGAAGCAAAATTGACACAGCCTTCACTATATCGTGCGTTCCTTCAATACTTCTCCCCCACACGTATGAAGCCTTAAAATAAGTTATAGAGTATATAATATATAGTATAAGTAGTAGATCTCAGAAATATACAGAAATAAATTACATTAACAAAATGTATATCCGAGAGTAAGGATGATATCTTAGTTGTCAACTCCCGTGGAATGTCCAAGGCTATAACTAACTGTTGGGATAATACCAATATTCCGTTTTACAAGGTCCAACAATAAATGAAAACCTCATATATAGAAGCCTCATTTCCCATCAATTACCGTTGTGGATCATTCAAAACAAGCAGATAACCGTATATACAGTGTATAGATCTAGTGTTGAAGACTAAATGCTAAGGCAAATATTGGGGGTCGACCTATACATGAGTACTAATCTTGTAATGTTTAAATTCAGACATAAGAGGAAGAATTAGGAGTAACCATTGGCTTTAAAGCACACCATAAATCAAGGGTCGACCTATATACAAGTTTGATGCGGTTAAATACGGTAATTGAAAAATGTGTGGTTATCATTTTACTAAATCAATAAAAATTCGCATGGCAAAGATGTGGTTTTTAGTTTTATTGACTGAACAGTTTAATCGAAATGTTGTAGCATATTTTGAGACGGGAAGTAAGAAAAATGTCCATGCTGTGACAGAGAGAAGGGATCGTAAAAACGAAAAGTGTTTCTAGCTTTTATTAAACTCAGAAAACTGAAAAAAGTTACAAAATAATTCGTGATTATAGCAAAAACTATCTGACTTTTAAAAGATTTCAGCCAATGGTGTCGCAAGAATTCGGCGTCGGTTGAATATGTTAAAAGAAACGCCGATCAACAGTCATTTTGCCTTTCACTATACAAAGACCTGGAAAATATTATTGAAACTCCACCACACAGAGACTTTATGAATGTCCAATATCGCAAGTATATTGCACACGTGTGCCGTAGGCCAAATACCAATCTTACTAAGTTTTTTCTTTGTTCTTGTCCAAGATAGTTTCACCAGACTATTGACTATAATCTTTAAGCTGAGAGACTAATGTCTCATTGATACATGACTACTAAGAGTCTAACTCAGAAAGGTAAATGAGTACTAACCCCGTAATGCACCGTAATTCTTTGTACAAATTAAATACTCGCTTGTTTTCTTTATCAACTCTTTAGAGTCCGTTGTTGGACATACACCTCACCCAAGTTAGAATAAAACATGGTGGGTGATTGACGTGTTGGATGGGGGAATATTTGGATATATGCCTTTCCCAAGGGCAATGATGCGGAGTGAACCGGAATTTAGAACATTTTGTTAGTAACACAAATTAAAAAGGATATATGCTTTTCCCCTGTGTATTTGTTATTTTTGAATCTCTTCTTCTGAAGATAAAACAATGTTCAGCAAAAGACCCAATGCGAAAAAGGTTAATATTCTTGTGGGTGTCTTCACCACGAATCACGCAATTGTAAATATTTACTAAGCCCATAATAATACATTCACTTGAAATCCTGCCAGCAAACACGTCAGACTGACAATACAGAGAAAATGCCACCTATCATCGGAAATATGGAATGTTCCTTCTCAATTTGTTATCGAAACGTTGAAGACTTTATAATCTTTGGTGACTTCTGTTTTAAATCCTGACCGAATTTCTATGAGACAATTCCACTCAGAAGTTTAGGTTTGTTTTTCATGGAAAACGTTTTTTGAGAACCTTCTTCAACGTGTTAGACGTGGAATTACAGGATGTTTCATGAAGGAGGGAACATTGCACGTAAATGGTATGCAATAATATTAGCTACGTGGCAATACAGTTCTCAAAGACAACAGTATTTGGCAGTTGAAATGATTGCATCTTGCGCTAGCCAAATGCGAGCATTCATTCCTCTGGGATGTATCAGCTATCTCGTTTTCCAATGTAATGAGACGTGTATGTGATGAAACGGGTAGAAACATGCATCCAGGTTAAAGGGAACTACTTCCAGCATCTATTATAAAGTTAAAATGTATGCGTAATTAGGATTCTCTTTTTTGTAATTTGTGTTTTTAGAAATAGTTTTTAGATGTAATCTATTTTCAATAAAGGTTGGCAAAAAGACAGTTAATCCTTTTTGAAACACACTGTAGTTATTAGCAATTAAGTCTTGACATTTACTGTTCCCTTAAGTACAGAAGTTTGCAACTGGAATTACGATAAATGCCACCCGAAGGCAGTTTATTTAATTGGTTAAGTAGACACATTTCCACAATCCGCAGTATTATATTTATTTGTGAGACTGCTTCAACAATTACTTCATATATGTGCCACACCCTGCTGTGCTTGCAAGTTAAAGAAAGGATATTCTGATTTGTTCAGTTACTGATTTATATTCATTTATATTAAAATAATTGGAAAATACAATTAAACAATTACAAATATTGGAGACAAGAATACACATTTTCAGATGTGTAAATTATAGAATGTTTATCATTATTATCTGTTATGATTTCACGTCACAAGTAACTGGTAGTTACGCTGGAATATGTGTGTGAATTCCCTAGGGGAATACTTTTGAAGGGACTAAGGCTATTTCTTGTCAATATTAAATACTTTCATACTTTCCTGACAGCCATTGTAATATTTACCTCGTGAAATGGATATGTTTTACCGTGTATAAATAAAACACAGACATATTTACATAATCCTCCTGTGCATCTAAGATCTATTAATGTTTTCCTATACATTAAACAATTCAATAAGAAAATGATTCAAACAACCGATATTTCATCCTGACGTTGTATGGACACCTGGCGTCAAATTATTTTCCAATTACAATTTTCTTTCCCAGTCAGGTTGCACTCTCGTTGGGGTTTAGTAAAAGGAATATGGCGTTTACCAAGGTGTTGTTGTTGTTTTCCCGCAGTAAAAAAAGCTGATTCTCTGGAAAACATGACGACTATTTATACAGAATGCCCCGGACGTGAGAAATGACGGAGTCATATTCTAATGTCGATCAGGTAAACTATTGCTTTACACGAGCATGGTTCGTGCAGAGATCTCAAACATAGTGTTCGATGGCATTAGCCATTATACTTCTTCTTATGTGCAAATACCACGCACAAAAGCACCTCTGCTATAAGTTATTTACCTGTGGTGAGTACGAAAGGTATCCGATGCATTTCAACGGGTTTATTTTAACATCCTTATAGAGCTTCAGATTTGACAGAATTCGCACCGAGAAATATTGAAATAACTGGCTAGGGAAGAATTGATTGAATTTTGGGGCGGATCCAGAATTAGTTTACACTTATCTCCCCTGCATCCTAGCTATATATGAAAAGCTAATACCATTCATTCGCCCATTCCTTGTTGCTAGCAACTAGGCCAGTCAGCGGGTTCAGCAGACATGGGGAGTGGAAGACGGTGGCTTTCTTTATTTAGTGTTGTGTATAGATCGGTATTCCCCTTAGGAGGTTTGACGGTATCGCCACTGGAGTCTCTCTATATGATCCCCATATTCCTTATGGCATCGGGTATTCCCAGATGGTCACCCATCTAGGTACTGACTAGGCTCGACGTTGCTTAACATCGTACGAGAACGGGTGAATTCAACGCCATTTGGACGTAACATCTATTCCAGCCGAAGCATTTATTGACGAGATTAAAAGCTAATATCACCAAAGCCCATAACACCTCACCACGAACGTTCTGGATTTTTCGAAAATTGTTTTTTCTCCGTTCGGGAAAAATGTTTTCAAAATGTTTTTTTGATCGTTCATTCCAGTGAGGTTATTGCTGGGAATGTTGCCCCACGGAAATCCCCAACGTTCGGGATTAAATGGTTTTAGCGAATCTTTGGAATTGATTGCATTGCGCGTCCCCAACGCACTAGACACTTACATGCGATTGTTCCTATCTAAATACCCTGAGTGCAAAAAGTACCCGATACATTTCAAAAGACCCATTTTAACATCCGTTTATCCGATCAAACACGGGCAGAATTAGGAATTTCTGATTTCTGTACATGAGTTTCAATCTTATTTTTTAAAATATTTTTCGAATTTTCGTATTTTTTAATCTTTGGTCAACATTCTGTAAATATGGAAGCTGTATAAGTATGTTAGAATTAACTTTTTGAAATATATCAGATACTTTTTGCACTCACTGTGTGTGCGTGGCGTGTGTGTGTGTGTGTGTGTGTGTGTGTGTGTGTGTGTACGTGCCCTCATTCAAAGTAGGACTACACGTGCATTAACTTACATGACTTACATGGACAACTTATCTTGATCGATGGCTTGGCTTTCCTTTTTCAACTTTTTTCTTAAACCTTAACAACCATATTTGAATTCTACCCAAACACTCCATACCAAATACATGACTTCAATGCACATCCATCTCATCTCACCTCTCAACCCGTAATCCCCAATGCATGTTCCAGATATCCTCGAACAACTGGATCTGGATAAAGTAATATTGATAAAGAGGCCATACACGTAGATACCGTGGACATTAGAAGGTATTATTAAACGTTTACCCGATTCAATAAACCAATCATCCACGAATGCAGAATCATTTTCCCCATACATTCATCTAGTATATATACCTATATCCTTCCACGTTAAGCCTGGCGGTGTGACTATGTGGCAATATGTATGAATCTCCAGGTATTGCGTCATTCTGTAGTCTTTGTTATTGAATTGAATATTTATTGACTTTTCGTGGCACTTAAATTACATTCCTATTCTGCATTCCTGAATCAGCTGATCAAGATATACAGATAAATAGATAGGTACATAGTTACATCTGTGTCCTTCCACGTTAAACCTGGCGGTGTGACCATGTGGCAATCTGTATGAATCACCTGGTATTGCGTCATTCTGTAGTCTTTGTTATTGAATTAAATATTTATTGACTTTAGCGTCAGTTACATTAAATTCGTATTCTGCATTCCTTAATCAGATTAATCAAATATGTATGCATTTGTCCCTTTTCCCAACCAAATGGCTCATTTCGCTACGCATGGTTGACAAGCTAGTTTCATAGTTTACATTGATATAGTAATGGGTTCGATGCTCACCAGATGCCCTTCATCGATGGCCTTATGTCATACTCACATAACTTAAGTAGTCAAAAAGGCGTCATACAGTATATAGTGATGGTTAACGAGCTAGGTTTGCAGTCTACATTGCCATAATGGTGGTTTCGAATGCTCATCGGGCGCTCCCTGGAATAAATCGCATTTATTTTTGAGTTCAAACTTCTCATGGCGTCCCGCATTTGAAACATTGTGCCAGCATAACATAATCTTTGTAAATCTACAAGAAGCTAGATAACATCTAAATATGTAAGTGAGGTCAGTGTGTATTCCAACTCGGAGTGGCTTTCGCTGCTCAACACGGACACGGAGTATGGGATTGTTTGTTTTACAGAATAAATTTGTTGAAAACATGTGCAACCTACGTGACAAGGGGATGCCGCCGCAAACGAAATACAACACTCTGTTTACTACCATTTGTTTACTTGGCACTACCGAAAAACGAGTATCGCTTTGTGTTTATGGATAGTACACCTGCATAAGCCCGTAGGATTGATCGGCCGAAATGTTGAGGAAACAACAAAAAGAACGAGTTCAATTGCCCGAAAAACTCTTTGAATGTTAAATACTCTTATTAATTGTATACATAATACGATTATAAGTTTTTATAACACTCACTTATTGTAGCCTTTTACCAGACATGGCTAAGTTTAATAAGTCAATTGCAGTGTCTTTCCTATACATAATTGCTTTGCTCACAGAGTATTTGTGTAGGTGGGTTTATTATCATTATCTCGTCTGCATCTTCTTTACGTTCTTAATGATTCGGTTGCATTGTATGACATTGTGAGAAGTATCTATAATAGTATTCTGCTTGTTCTTGCGTTCAACTGTTTCAGTAATAACATTAGGTAAATAATATGTAGTTTAATAAGAGAGTATGAAAACAGAGGGCAGAAGAGAAATGTTGTTTAATAAGAGGGTATGATGAGAGGGGACAGCAAAGGTGGTTAAGTAGTCCAATACGCTCTTACGGGGTTAGGAGGAAGAAACATATAGTTTGGCAGTTTGATGAGTGTGGAGGATGAGAGAGGGCATGGGATGTAATTTGATAACAGGGTAGAAAGAGAGATGACAGGACATCAATTTAGGTAGTTTAATAAGAGGTTAGGACGAGATAGAGAGAGAGAGAGAGAGGGCGAGAGAGAGAGAGCGAGAGAGAGAGCGAGAGAGAGAGAGGGGGGAGAGTGGCCAAGAAAGTTAGATAGTTTACTGAATGGTTGGAAGATGTTTCCATTTGAATATAATCCAGTTGTGTTCAACATTTCGATAACGCTTGGACGGTCAGCGATGATTGGTTGGGATGAGGGAGATAATGAAAAGATGCAGGCAAAGGGTGAGAGGAGAGCAGAGGTATGAGATAATGAATGATTTTATTTAGGAACATCCGTAGAACTTCCACAGATTCATTTAGTAAACAATATTGCATAAGTGTATATTTTAAAATCATAAAAGATTCCTTAGAGAGGAAGAAAAGCAGAGCGTCATACCAGATCTCCCCATGTACATGTGCTAAGTGTTTAACATTATATGTTTGTCAACAGCACAAATCGTTTTCATATAATAATTGCCACTTTACATAGTTTCATAAACATTTTCATTCATGAGAAGTCTTTTCAGAGACATATTGGGTTTTGCGCTTATTTTCTCTTCTCATTCACTGGCTTCTCTTAATATGCATGATCACCTGTTAACCGATTTATTAAATCATGAACGTGATGATATGCAGAATTAATAAACTGAGCCATGTAAGACACTCTAATTCTTAAATGTCAGACTGGCCAGGGTCAAGTTGGCCTCATTATTTACAGAGAGTTTATCAATAAAATGAGGTTTGTGCTCCCACAAGAGACCCTTCATGGTTAGCGTGATGGTAACGCATGTTACCATGGGTTAGTTCCTCGCGTGGTCTTGTTTCAAAGTCGGTTTACTCAGACTTGGAGATGCGTGGTGGTCGAAATCATTCTCCGATTGGGACAGTTTGTGTTCACTCCACACTAATATACTTGAAGAAGGCACGGACCCATCTCTTCCCCAATCAGAGGGCACTTACTATCATTACTGCGATTTATATATACAGTTATTACTCATGGGGACATTCACGGATTTATTTGAATTACCAGTGAGATGTTCTATGAGAAAGGTATGTATATATGTTTACGATCATCATCATCCCTATCATCATCATCATCATCATCATCATGATAATCACCATCATCATCATAATCAGCCGTTATAAGTGTAATCCTACCTCTGATCCATTTCGATTTTTTCTATCTCTGCTATTCAAAGTTGGTTTCAACCCGTTTTGTTAATTTCCATATTTATCACCCGTGAGTCATGGCTAGTATTATGCAACCGCTGTATACCGTACGATTTAATCACATTGGCAAGGTGCCCTTCAAAATGGCTATATTCATACCTGTCGTTATGCGTCAATTTATGACGCTGACGTGGCTTTTCACTAACTGTATTACCTGTCTTAGGTAGATGTATTCATCAACCTTTTCTAGAGCGTCTCATTCTGTATGTATGACCTTTTGGGGGACTGTATCTTTGAACATTACTCTTGTCTTTGTTCTGTTCATCTTTAATCCTACAGTTTTACTTTCCCTATTGAGCTCAGTTAACATGTTTTGTAATTCTTCGGATATATACTGAAGGTCGCGATACTTTTGGTAACACTATATACATGTGTTTCTGTGGTGTTTGAGTTGTTTCTTCACATTGCCCTTACTTACTTTGAGACTGAAAAGTTCATATTTCAAAGTTGTTAGTAGTGTAAATAAATGTTTTCATCTCATCAAGTTCATCTGCGGTGTTATTAAAAAGTGACTGGATTCGTGTAATTGTTGTGTCGTAGAAAAAGGTCATATCCTCTGGAATGGGTAGAAAAGTGACACCGCGAGGACGAACAACTAGGGAGAATTAACTGATAAGTTGGCATGGACAGCGGAATGAGAACAATCCACCACTGTTGATTGAATAAATGGTTTGGTTGGAAATTCAAATATGGCTACCGACTACGACATACATCTGAAGAAGGCTGGAGGGCACAACAGGCGGAATGGTGTGACTATAACAACCAAGATGAGGACACTAGTTCGAGTAAATCAATATATATTAATGATAATTCTTCATCTAAACAATTAAGAACAAAATTGTTCTCACTATTTCTATGGTGATAAATAGCGGATTCGTCTGGTATAAAGTTGTACAGAAAAAGATCGTCCTTTCAGATGGATGAATTGTGACTGTTTGCCTATAACATGAAGTCGGGTTCACAGAGAAATAATCCATCTTTTTGATCAACGCAGAACATGAAAGAAAAATATGACATGTGTCGTTTTCAGCCACCATTTTGTTTTCTTCGTGTTAGATCAATCGCCAAAGTTGGCGAACAACTTCTTCCCGCCGTACACTTTCAACTCGATATTGGTTTTATGGTTCCGTTTCGATCAAAGATCAAATGATTTCGATTCCGTCCGGAGAAACCAACTATTTGTTTGTTTTTTAATCTTTAGCTCAGATGTGTTTTCTTTTAGCTTCTGACGTGTTTCTTTCCTTTTTGGGGTTGACTAATGTAAGTATTCCGATAAAAAAAAAATGGAGAGATTCCTGGGTTCATGAACACTGACTAAAAAAGTTGTGTACACAAGTATATATGATGAGACTACATTCTCATCTTGCAAACGTACACCTTGACGGAAAACTGGATCCATTGTAAGTTACTGCTGGGACGCTCAGGTTTGGTGGTGATGGTGTTTAGGCCCCGAAATCGTGCCTGGACCCAGAGTAATCATCCAATGAAATTTGTGTTGGCAACACTTCTGCTGTTTCTTTGCATCAGTATGTCTATGGGATTATATAATTTCAACCGAAATATTATTGATTACAAAACCAGAAAGATGTGCCTATGCTGGCAGCATCTGACCATACTGAATACCAATTTCTGATATGAATAAAGTGTAGCAAGTTTTTTATTCAGCAGTAGTAAGGCGACAGGCCAGAGCTCGTCGTCCCCAATATGTAGAAAAAAAATCACGTCTTGAAGTTGCTATAGAATCACCGATACAACCAATACCAATATCTCCAACGTACTCAACGTATCACTGTTAGCTGCGGCAAGGCCGCTAATCAACTAAAACCACCGCACCAACATGTGTTCACCCTGTTATCCCCAGAAATCAGACACATAATCAGTTAAAAGGGCCATCACTCCGATAACCCGTCTTTTCCTCCACGGGTACACATGGACAAGTAACACCGCATATTATGCATGATCCCGCAGCTGCCATTTTTATTGTTGGGTAAGCACGCCATTCCCACCCCCGATCTCCTGATCACGATAGCTGGATGGGGGTGGCCGTTTAGGTATGGTGCTTCTACACAAACGGCCCACCTCCCTCTCATCTCGTTCGCGCTCCTAAGCGACTGCGTCGGTCGCGTCAGTTCAATTTCATCCTCACTCGCAGAGGATGCGTTCTCGGCGTCACCCGCTAAAGTTATTGAGCCCGTAAAGGGCCGTACATCGTGTAAACACCATCCTGTAACACTAACGAGGGTAGTGCGTCAGTGCCCT
>VCCN01004880.1:627321-641916 GCA_006491835.1 Architeuthis dux
TATAAATCACAGAAACTGAAAAAAATATCTCTCAATCGAAAAATATTCCTGAATCCGGCCAATTTCCAAAAATATCAATGTAATTCATTGAGTGCTTCTGGAGAAATTGTGTAGACAAAATAAAACAGACATACAGACGGTAGTGAATACATCACCCCTTCCTTGTTCGTTACCAGAGGTAAACTAGCAAACCGCCCCTGGGTACGTTTTCATGATTAACTTTACATTCCTTAAATTACGTAACAGGAAATATGTTCGATGTTTTCTCTTTTTTCTTCGCTTTCTCTATTTTCCCAACAAACCTGTATTTATTTATTTTAAATACAAGTTCTATTACATTTATCCCTCGTTTCTTGCCTATTAATCATAAACAGTACGATTACCGACACACTGCTATCTCCATCTTCCAATTATCTCTAACCCTGGTCGCTGGTTGGCTTTAGGCATCAACATCCGAACCTGCTTTAAGACTACACTGACGGAAAATAAAACTCCCTGAATATCTGTTGCAATTTACTCACGATTAAATGCAATGGAAATGTAGATGGATTACAGATCAATATGTGCACATACATTATTCCACGCCTCTTGCACTTCAAGCAATTAATCAAGAGTTGGCCTAACTGAAAGAGTCAGGTGCCATTTCATCATATCACATACCTGCTCAATGGGGGACGGGTCTGGCGATTGTGCTGGGCAGGGAAATTGTCAAACATCCCGTATACGATTTCATTCGAGTTGAACAAGAAAATGCAGAGCAACACCATGTTTTTGATAGTTTTAAGTGCAGTGATGTTGCAAGATTATTTAAATAATGTGGTCTTTTTTGACGGAATAGCTAAACTAATAATTTTCAGATCAATGGTTTTGAAGCAAATCGTTTTCAAAGGAATGATTGTCAGACGAATTATTTTTTAGTCAATTCATGTTTCTTACATTGTGCGGTCCATTCTCTAGTAGCGTATTGAATGAATTCCTGTGGGCATCATTTTGATGGAAGCAGAATTAAAAGTATTCAAAACAAGCGATGATGTTGGGAAATAAATTAAGTAGATTACATTTTTTTAGGTAAGTTTCTAAATAACATCCATTCGAGCATGTATCTATATAATGAACAGTGTGACTGTTACTGTTTGTTTCTTTGTTTCTTTGTTTCTAAGGGTGAACAAGAAAAGTACGGAGTTGGGGGGTGAGAGAGATGGAGACATCGGGGGAAAGAGAGATACAGAAAAAGGATCTTGAAGGCTTACTCTAATATGTTATGATTTTAATGAAATGTGTGTGGAAACAATATGCAGGATTCGGGATATTCGTACAAAAGACGTTATTTTCCTCAGAATAGTTTATGACATCCAAGACTTAGGGATGGAGAGATAGATAAATTAATTATTGTGGAATATTTATAAATGTATTATAAAGGCAAAGGTAAAAACCCCGTGGAACATTTTGTTTTATTTAAAATAATCCAATGACCGGATACGAGGCTGGGCCCTTAATGACATTTCCCAGGGCATTGATGTTCTTCTAATCTCTTAGTAACAAGGGACATATTGGATTGGGTATCTTGTTATCATCATCTGGGAATAATCCCTGAGCTATTCTGTTGCCGTTACCATCTGTAATTTACGAGTATGTAATCCCCGAGGGAATATTGTAAATACATCGAATTGTTTGAGGTGAACAAGTGCTGACACGTGTTAGAGACAGTCAGTTGGAGGTCAAGTAACTGAATCGAGCAATATGGTTTCGAATTAACGCCTTCAGGAATTTCCTCACCTTCTTCTATCATCCCACTTTATTTAATGCAAAGAAAACATTTTTCCCCACCAAAACAGGAGTGTGAGATAGACTTAACTATAGAGGGGGTAGGGGAATAGTGAGTAAGGGAAAACAAATATGTCTCAATTCCCAGTGGAATGTCCCTGTCAATGGACATTTGAAGACGTAAGAGAGATAGGAGGAGGAAAGTGAGAGATACCCAAAGAAAGGGTGAGTAGGGAAAGAGTGGGTGGGGGAAACAAACGTACGTCAATTCCCCATGGAATTTCCCTGTTATTCATTTTGATTCAAACGGTGCATTTTAATCGTCCTTTCTACTTTGACTTTAGGTTTGCTGACCGAATTTCATATCCTGTCGATCGGTAACACTCCGACCATCGACTACCGATAACGAGTTACTTCCAATAAAAGGTTTCCTGTTATCCGATTGAATTCGATTATTGAAATAATTATTTACTCTGTAATGTATTGGGGGAGTTGGGATGGCCTAACGGTTAATGGCACGGAGAATAGAATCGGCAAACCGAGTTCAATCTCCGACTGAAACAGGTTGGGTTCATTTCCTTTCGCACTAATGCCCTAGGGAAAGGCATGTATCTACATCTTCCCCTAGCTATTTACAACAGCAGGGCAGTTGGAGCTGTTTAGCCCCATAATACAGTCCATATTAGGCGTCGGGCTAGCACCTCGGCCCCGTAAAGACCCACACTTGTTACAAAAATGATTGGTTCTCCAAGGATTGTCCGTGAAATGGATCAAATCTCTTTGCCTCATGTGTTGCGTGAAACATGAAACAACTTTGCTTTGCGTATAATATATTGACCGGTGATACCCAGAAAGTCGTCGAAGAATAGGAAAATTGCTAGCATTAAGAATTCCTTCTCCTGAAAGTTATAAAATTACGAACACAACGTGTTTTCATTCAGCCATACCATCTTGACTTTATAAAAGATTTCTTTTAAAGAATGTAGAATTCCAGGAAGTTTCTCTCCATTGTTTTCTAAAATATCATCCGCATTCTTCTTCCTTCGTCCCGGATTTAAAATACAGGTCGTTGAATTTTGTATTTTAAAAACACGAATAAATAAATAGCAAATTAATGTTTTCTTTGCATTAAATACAAATCATTATTAAACCGGTAAAACGTGCAATTTTCAGCTTATCTTTCTTTCCTATTTCTGACAGCAAGTTGCACTTTTATTTGACTCTGCCCCCAGGCACACAACTGATTCCCTGCGTGCCTTTCATGAGGTGTCCCCCTCTTTAAGCGCTCATCTGATGACAGTCCTAACCCCTGTGCCATTCCTTTTAAATGGAAACATTCACGACTGATAAGTCGCCTCGGGCTTGAAGTAAGAATCCCGGATAAAAGAACTATCAAACTATCATAACATTCCATTTAGCTGTTGATTCACCCATTTCATGTCACCTGCAGCAAGGCCAGCCATATGGGGGGGGGGCATTATTGTGAGTAGTGTGGAGTTAAGTACTGATAAGGGATGTCCACGTTAAAAATAAAATGATTAGTAATCCTAATCAAAGGACACTACCAAATTATGCCACTTGCACCTCCTGTAACGTCATTTACACCTCCCAACGTCGACGTGGAAATGTTTCCTAATAATCTGTAGATCGTAGCTGTTGAAATTCTTCTTGAGAAACAAGAATAAAGCAAATAATCTAAACGGTGTTCGTTCCTGCGGAGCTCCCAGGTAATCAATCAAGATGTGCAACACCTGATGCAGATTTCAAATTAACTATATGGCAATGGGCAAAATAAATTGAGCATTTTGGTTTCTATAAAGAAACACGAGAGGCTATACACAATTGAGCAATACAACCATTTTAAGGTGTATCTTTATTCATAATCGAAAATGTTTTTAACTATTTAATCCCCGTGAAAGGTTCACGGATATATTTCTATCTGATGATTCATTTTTAGAAAAAGAAAATATACGACTTGTTTCAATGGAAGTGTCCAAAGTTTCAAATGGTGCCTACGAGATATATAGTTCATTGTTACAGACAGAGACACGGAAAAAATAATACTCTCCATTATATAAGTAGACCTGATTTTTTAAAAAATGAATAAAAATTACCCCTCTCTTAGTTTTATATATACAGTTATACCTTGATTAGTGTGGTTAAATAATTCCAACATGTCCCGTACTGTTCAAGCCGCACTGTTCAAGGTCGTATTATAATTTAATGTGTTATGTTTGTTCAGCTTATACTTACTTACATTGATTTGTATAGAAATACCATAACCGTACTACATCAAAACCCGGCTCCGGAATGGCCGCATCACATGAAATACGAAAATAAGATTTCCTACTTTTCGGTCGACGTCACGGCTCAGCTGCTGATGTTAGCTACTATAAGTAACAGGCTCAAATCGCTAACTTCACCACACTTCTATCTTTCGGTCCATGCCTTGCACGTAAAATATTTGCTCCCACGGCCCCAACTTTACCACTACCCATTTCTCTTCATGGTCCGTTCCGCACGACTTCGGTTCTGTCTCTAGCCGTCTCAGACACACATTTATCCGGCGACCCACACATCTCTGCCTACACTTCGCCTCAACCGTTGTATTGGCACCTTCAAGGATAAATCCTCACTCTAGCGTTTCTTTCCAATAATCTTGCTCCGCAAGCAAGTACTACTGTAGTGAGTTGGTCACACGCGCCGAGTATACACGTTGTTCTGCGATGCAGATCAATCACATTCCTCGCCTCAAATGACGAACACGTTCTGCAAGCTACACTCGCTTCGTGACCCAGTCAGTTATCCTTTGCTGCCTAGGACTCACATCTTCTTTACCACTACCTGCTCCTTCTAAAGAAATCTAACGCTCTCTCTTCACGATCGTTTTTACCACGCATCTTTTTCTCCCCATTATTATGTGTCTTTCTTATTTATTTCGTTATTAAATGAACACTCATTTGTAACCACTAAATTTACCTTGTTTGTTTTCCTTCGTAAACGACCCTCGTTTCTACATTTATATTTCCCCGCCATAGAATCAACATTCAAACAGCACTCGATTGACCGGCCAATCCACGCGCTCCATTTGCGTCACCAGACCCCGACTCCAGGACAATGGCGACCATCACAGCTTCGACAGGCAGCAAACACGTGTGTCCACTTATTCCAGCATATCAACAGTCCTTCTTAGGACTTAAGCATCTTTTCATGCTACACAGGTGAAAACCCGGCCCTTTTCAACAAAGTCTCTCCAAACTATAATACTATGCATACCAGCTCCTCTTATGGTTAAACTAAGAATCTACCACATCGTCCAAGTAACCACCACATCCAACATCCATCCAATCTCATCATCACAACCCATCCACACACATATATAAGATTACGATATCACTATATTTTTTGCTAAAACAATTATTTTAGCGATAATGTTAAAGATGAATGAATAGATACATTATTATGTATTTTCATGAACTTTACCTTCGAATATTGACTGTTACATCAATCATTAATGATAATGAAAACGAATATCGCATCTTCTGATGCCATCATCAGATTGTAAGTTGTTGTTTCCACGATCATCTTTTATTTATAATGTTTGAATGTAAGGCCGTGTCCACAATAATGATTAGTGTAGTCTTTTACAGTAGGCGTTGGCTGAAATGAGAGTCGACTCGGCGTGTGCTTCTATAATCGGGTGGTGTGCATTCTTTCCAAATGGTCCTTTAACATACTTTCTGTACCATAAACGATCGATCCAATCTAAAACAAGTCCCTCATATACGGACACAACTAGAAAGCTCTCAGAGCGCGTATACTTCTGCAACCAACATAGCATGACTAAAATCTGAATGAATATCATTTCATATATAGCAACGATACAGAGCAGGTCACTTTATTGTTTTCCATATTTAGGACTATTGTCTTATAATATGAAAACATATCTCTCAATCGGGAAAAAACAATCTTGGATTCGCCCCCTAAAATTCAAACGATTCTCCTTCCGACGAAATACCAATGAAATTCATAGAGAACTTCTGGATATATTGTATGGACAATTTGACAAACATAAATGAATACATATACCTCTTCCAGCTTCATTGGTAGAGGTAAATTAACAGAAATACACAAAAGTACACACACACACACACGCACACTCATTTCTATAGAATTGGCACCATTTCCGCTTGAACATTGCCAGAGTGAAACTAACACTTTTCCAGACATTGCACAACCAAAACGACATCGTCGTATTAATTACGGCCTATACACTTCTCGGGCAAGAGAAACAATGAAGCAAGTTTAGATCTTTCGAATAAGTAATGCAATACGCATTTTAAATATTCTAGTTTGCCAAATTCATGGATCTAGCCTCAATTCGCCATTAGTCCATGCCCACTCTTCCACAACATTTAACTGTAATTCATTGAGAACTTTGAGAGATAGTGTGTGGACAGACAGACAGACATACGGAAAGTCACGAGCCGCTACATACACCTCTTCCTATATACGTGATATCAGCCACATTCAACTGCCTTTGAGCCGAGCACCTCTTCTGTTAAAATCGGTTTTGTAAATCAGTTTGCGAATTTATGTGAAAGCCATTTACTCTGCAAAGAAACACATTTCCTTTTACGGTAAAAGTTATGAATTAGTTCCATCAAAATCTGAGAATATTTCTCTTGTTTTTCTCCTTTCAAGTTTTTCTCATATCCTGTTTGTGATTAAATTCATTTGTTTCATGTTTAGCATCAATTGTGTTCCCACCTTTTTGTTTTTCTTGAAGTAAATGCTTTTTTCTCTCCAATACCTTTAGTTTCATATATTTTCTATTAAGGTGTATTACAAGTATGTTCATTATGTACAAACCTTTACTCCGAAGCTCATTTCATTTACACATCTCAACACTATATATGACCCTACTATATTTTTCATATTATTATGAGAATTATTAGGGTGCATCAAATCTTCACTCCAACGTTTATTTATCTAAAGATTATCTATGAATTCACATTTTGAATCGAGTTCATACTCCGACAATCTACTATCGTTTCTTTCGTCTTCTTCTTTCCTCTTGCATTTCTACTTCCGTTTAACTAATGCCCTTGGGAAAGGCGTGAATACGCCCAGCTATGAGTAAATAGCAGGGCACACTGGCCTCTTCTGGCTTGGTTGGTAAAACCAGTCCCGGATACGGACAACTTTGAATTCACACCGGGAAATTATAACCCCTAGGCGCATAGCGTCGTGTGAGACTGGCAACTGACATAGTAGGGTCAACGGGGCACTGGTGAAGCTTCGACTGGCTCAGCAGAGATTTGATGATATACATTTTTAGTATATCTGCATTATAAAAGGACATCGAATATTTAGATGTTTGAATATGTTTGTACATTCATGTAAGCATACGTATACATAAATAATATGACTTGATCACTTGCACGTGTACATCCATGATACGTATAAATGATACGTACACAGAGTGTACGTAGACAAGGAAAAACTCATTAAACATTGATTAAACGTTCCTTGTCTGTGGTTTTTAATAAAACATGTTGACATGAAAAACTTCTTCCAAAATATATTATATATGTATGTATAGAAAAATACACAATTCCTTGTAAGAAATTCCAACGATGCTACTGGAACGAAACAAACATTCAAGGCGAAAAGTTTGTGTTTGTTTCAAATTCTTCATCCAAAAGTGTCCTTAATGTTTGTAAAAGAAACAAAGCGAAAAACAAAGAAAGTTACAAACAAATCCCTTGGCGAGCTTTTCCGATTGTAGTTCTTCTTTTCTATGGCCGTGCTCATAATAGGAATGATTAGAGTAGTCTTTTATAGTAGCCCAGGGGATCGGCACATTTACCGGCAGTGTTAAAGATGAAGAATCAATGATACGGACAAAATAGAGTATAATGTATGTTCATGGGGTTTACTTCCTAATCCTGTCACATCAGTCATTAAATATAATGAAAAGGAAATAGTTTATCTTTCGGTGCCATTGTCAGATTGTAGGCTCTTGTTTCACGACATTCTTTTATTTCGTTTAATTGTTTAGTATCTAAGGATGTGCTTACAATAGTCAGTTATTATTACAGTATTTCATAGTAGGCGGTGGCGAAAACGAGAGATGCCACGGTGTAGTATTAGGGGTGGAGAGAATAAAAGTTAGGGTGAGCCACGAGGAACATGTCTCGTTCGTGTGTACTTCGGTAATCGGGCATCTTTCGAAAAACATTATTCAACAAAATGTCTGTGCGGTAAACGATCACCGCCACCTAATACACGACCCCCATACAGAGACACAACTAACAAAAATACACACAGATACTCTTAACCCACGCTTGTATTCGCTCGACTGTGTTTCCCGAGTGGATCAATATCAAGATATTCAAGTTACCACCCAGAGTGATACAGTAAGCTCAATCCCAGCTTTCATTTCTAAAAGCTGTTTTCAGATCCGAGGAGGAGACCTTGACGAATTATTCTGTCTGAGATATGGATCAGTTGAGACAAAGTAAGAAGTACATATTACTCCAAAGGTTCGGGGTAAGCTGCATGATGGTGCTGCATTAGTCCACTTGTCAGCCATACAATTGTCATGGAGTATGCTGACTATACTTTCTGTCCATACCTAGTAACCCCTCCTGAAGAAATTGACACAGTTGATGTGGCATGGGAGGGATACTTTTGGAACAGCTTCTTGGCCATTGATTTGGATGTGAAGAGATACGTCGTACCAGATACCCCTATACCAATGAAATGGGAGAACATCTACAGACCTGATGCACACAGGGAAGAGCTCTTCAAGTGATTGGCCTTAATAATTCAGGGTATGAACACTGAACAAACATCCATCATTAGTACAGTTCTCTCTTCAAATGATGAAAACACACCTGATGGGGTATTCCCATATGATCAGGAAGAAGCTGACACCAGGCTGATTCGTAACGCTGATCAGTGTGGAAAGGATAACATATACAAGAAGGCCCTAATAAGAACAGTTGACACTGACACTTTTACAGATTGGATTTGGCAGAGTTATGGATAGCGTTGGGGGTTATGATATCTGTACTAAACTTGGTAGTCTAAAAGGCGTATTCTTACTGACGTTCCATGCAGCATCGGGGTGTGAATGTGGGTCAATCATCCATAGGAAAGGGACATATCAGCATGGGAAACTTTGGGGGTATATGCTCCAGTTACATAAGCACTCTTAGCACCGTCTGAAATACCAAGTGATCTGAGATTGAAAGATTCATTGTTATCATGCACAGTAAAACATGTTCCTTGAGTAGAGTGAATGCAGCTAGGAAACATCTGTTTGACCATGGATCACATGCCATTGGAAATATCCTACCAAATCAAGCAGCACGTGTGCAGCACGTGTGCAGCGCATCAAACGTGCTGTGTATCAACATGGATATGTATGGTACCAAAGTCGTATAGCCCAGTCAGTTCACTCTGTCCTATTCAACTGGTTATACGGTGACTGAACATGGCGACCACGTTGGACGAACCTCCCTGAAGCATCAACATCCTGAGACAAACACATGCGATGTGGCTGCAAAGTCGCATGCAGAGACCGCTGTAATTGTAAAGATGCTCAGTCACAGTTCACTGAGCGTTGTCTCTACCAATGAACCTGCTGATATGTGAGGAAGTGTAAACATGCCAAGATAAAAAAAAGATATGATAAGATAAAATAATATTTTGAACCAATGATTTGACCATGAATCATCTGTTGATCACTTGTCTCCTTCTCTTATTGGATACAACCCACTTTAACATTGCTTACTTCCAAAGTTGATATTGCATGATTTCTCTCTGAAGGGCTGGCCTATTAAAAGTATGTTTCAGTTGGAAGAATTGATGCATGGAGTGAAAATGCAGCCTTTATAAAGATACTGTTATGAATATATTTTTCCGAGGAGATACATATACATAAAACATATGACTTGATCACTTGCCAGTTAGACATGACTTATGCAATGCACGAGTAAATTCATTAGTTATTAGTGGGGATAAACTGATTAATGTTTGCTAATCCCCCGAAAACGGGTTTATTGATATGAAGGTGCTTCGAGATATTTGAAACTGACGGGATGTCATCTGTTGAATGTTATTAACTTGTATTTCCTCGGAAAACGCGGTTGGTAGCCAAAGTTATTACATGTATCTGATTAATTAATCCTTATAATTGATAGTGAACAATTAATGACTGACATGTTTGGTAGGGGATTAGGTTGGGAATCGGTGGTTATTGCAGGGAGTAGTTGATTCATTTCACTGTGTCTGACGGATGTTATTAGCCAATACTTGCTAAAAAGACTTATTACATCCGTGTGATTAAGTAATCCGTATCATTGGCAGTGAGCAGGTGGTGTAATGCTTGTGAAGTTCAGTTGAATCATCCCAATGTGTCCCGGGGGAATTAGTGGGAAAAGCTGAGGGTAGGAATAGCAAAATCTACAATATTGATTATACATAATTCGTTATTTCACTGACGCCTTAACTGTTCAATATGGTCAACACGTGTTGATAGATCTATTAAAGGGGAGGAAGAAGACGAAGACAATCCTGCTCAAGTGCTGATAGATCCATCAACATACTTCGGTTTTGTCTAGACGTTGGGAACAATTCTAGACAATATTCGCCACAGGCATCGTTTTTGTTCTCATTCATGGTAAGGAAAAATAATAGCTGACATCATCAGACAATTTAAGTATTGGAATAAGCACATGCGTGTCTGTGTTTCCTGCCTATGGTTGCATTCTATCCTAAATGTGTAGTAATCCAGTTTAAGGTTATTTAACTAATTAGCTTGGCAACTCTTCCAAATAGCAATGTTACTTCATTCCAATACCCTTGGTCGATTCTGAACAAGGTTTCACCAGGAGAGAAAAAGAATATTTGGTTTAATTCATTTAACAAGTTAATTCTAATGTGTTGAGAAATTTCGCATTCACAACCATAAAGTATGCCTAAATGCATGTCGTGTTGTGCTGATTCGAATTTCTATGAGATTTGTTGTGTTTAGAAAATAAACTAGAGCATTCCTTTAAACGGAAGGGTCCATTATTTCAAATGGTGGGTAGGAGATATTTTATCAGCAGCATTGTTCCCTTCAAGTGGAATCATCCATTGCTACGGTTAGAGAACAGAAAACAAATCATATTGTTCATTATTATAGTGGATGTTCTTCTTCGGACTTCGATATTGCGAGTGAAACACAGATATCAACGAACCGATTTCGGTATCGTCGAAGGGAGTGCCAACCGTCAAATATTACAGTTTCTGATCAGTAAATGTCGAGTGCATTTTTGGTCCGCTGTTGGGAGAAGTTGCAGTGATGTCCGATGTGAAGCCTGGATATCGAATGCTGATTTTCAAAGCGATCAGGATAATCCAACTTGATTGGAGAAATGAAATATTCCTAGATATATGAACTACGGACTGAGATAATAAGACAGGGATTAATTAATTTCAGATTAATTAATTGTGATTGTGTTGTTATGGTGATAATTGCATGGAGGTTTTCAGAATAATGGTGCTATTAACCGCTTGGTCAAATGTACTTCCCATTATTTGGATGATCAAATCAATATTGATGCGAATTATTTTCCACTGAAGTCGTTTTTTTATTCAATGCTCATTGATATTTTTGTGCATTGACAATAAATTAATCGGATGGAAAACATTAAAACTGACATAATTAATGTTGTCCAGGCTGAACACATTCTCAATTACCCTTGACTGGCTTTATAACGAAGCGAAATGGAAAAAAGTGGTTTGTTTGGTAAATAAGGAGAAATCCACGTGTCTGAATTCAAACGTTGTATTTTGGAAATAAAGATTTTGCTAACTTGATTCATGTGGCATTGCTATCTGCATCGTTGATTGCTTGGGGGTCGACCAGGGTCACCAATCTGATCTCCAGGTGACAGCTGATAATTGAATAGTGGTTGAATGGAAGGACATACACACACGTTGATAAAGAATAACCAGACAAAACCAGAAATATAGGGAAATGAATTTCCAAGCCTGGCTATTCTCATATTTGATAATTATCCCGGTCGATTCGTCCCATGCTGTCAGTTATTTATTAAAGTATTATTTTCTGCGTGGTATTTTGTATATGCAGTTTGTAATACTACTTTTTCTAGAGGGAATTTGAGTTTGGATAATGATAACAAAGATTGGGAAATAACCATTACATGTAAATAAGAGCAGTAAGCAAAAAGACTTGAGCAGATCTAAGACTCGCTATCTGTTATGCCCTTACTAAGCTGACCCACAACGATGTGCAGTGGCAAGTGACGGGTTATGTGATGCAATGTCGGGGAATCGTGGACATCCTGACCCTCTAGTTTTGGACACAGGGAACAGAAAGCATTAGCGTAGCGTTTAACCGCACGGGAAATGGAATCGGCGAACCAAGTTCCAGTTTCGATCGGGGCTGTACATTGACTTTACACTAATGCCCTTGGGAAAGACATACATCTACGTATCTCCCGCCCCCATCTATGGATAAGAGGCGCAGTGGGAGCCATTCATCTCTGTGAGAAAGCCCATCAGCTGAAACTGATAAATAAATAACCAGAAATCAAAAGGAACAAAACGAAGTCGCGTGTTGTAACAATAATAATATATGTACTACTGCTCAACTTGTAGAGCTGGTGCTGTCTGCCACAATAATCTTTTTTCATACACGAAAATCAGAGACCGTATCGGACTTTTGCGCGCACAACACGGATACGACCAATTTAGGGCTTGAGTTGTTATTGCAGGAGACCCAAGCCGGAATTTGTTTGCTTCTCTGAAATAAGGGATGTCAAAAACTTCCGAGATCCTATTCAGAAGGCGTCACCCAACCTTTCCATTGACGCCTGGAATGTCCAAACCCTCACTGACACAAGCAATGATCCCCTGGATCGCTGAACCATAAAAATGTACACACTTTTTCAGCAGAAATACTCGCCTCAGGTGGCAGCGATGATGATGATGATGATGATGATGATGATGATGATGAGTCACTGAACGACATAACATACCAATTCTCACCGTAAGACACGTAATATCTTATCGCATGCATTTAACGATATATCTTTTCTTTATTTACGATGATGCTTTGTACATTAGGCTTAATAGTACCTGACACAATACGACGCAGTGCACCATATGTTATAAAAGTTGCACACAGATGATAATTGCTTTTGACAGCGTAATTTGAAATGGTTTGTATCAACGACAACACCCACATGGGCAATTTACGTGCGTGTAAATGTTCGAATTACCGGATGTTTGCGCATTATTAAAACGCCTACAAGCGATGATACTTTGTGTTTTATCAGAGAGAACATATAGAAATGGCAACATAATCACCGTATGTGTCGGTGTATTTTCGATTATCTTCATTATTGGATCAGATTATGAAGTTGACACTCTGAGGGACACACTGCTGCCTTATATTGGATAGTCAACTAATCCGGCGAATATTGGACTAAACTTGAATTAACACATTAGTATTGGGCTCGACCTATACGCCGGTATATACGGTAAACGTTTCAATTCATCTCAACTGCTTTAACAAAGTGTATTGTCGTTGTTTGTATTATTTATTTACTTATGAACAGACCAATCTTCCGAATTTCTAGGAAAGCAACGGTTTATAACGGATGTAATCAAAATTTGACTATTTGTCTATGTAGGTATTATTTAGTCGGAATGTATTGGGCAGGCTAGGCTCTCTAGCATTGGTTGACATCCATTCTAGGAGATGGACAACTGTGATTCGAAAGGATGCCGTGCTGTTGTGCATTTAGTAAATCTGAAAACCTGTAACTTATGTTTAATTGTATATATGACTGATATTGACATGAAGTCCATGATCCCACAAGTCAAACGCACGATCAGAAGCGCATGCAGTGGTAGTCTTGCTTGGCGAACGAAGTCACCCACATAGTTCTACAGAAGTGGAGGTTTTTTGGTGCTTTTTTCAGTGTTTAAGAATTGTGAAAAAAGTATGAGTCCTGTGGATGTAACTGGCACTTTACACCAGTAGATTTGTGCATGTGTCCAATTAGTCTTTTGGAAGAATAACCACCCCCCTTCCGTTATTTGCCTCGTTTTACACACTTCATATTTTATTTAAATTAATAACATCGTTCGATGCTGGAAGGAATGTTCCAGACTTGGTATACGATCTAAACTCTTGGACATGTAAAAAGGCCATTATTTCCAATGATTTGACATCGTCATTGGTTCTCATTAAAAGGACAGCAAGTGCCATCTTATTTCCTATAGCGGAGAACGTGTCGATGGCGTATAGTCATGTAATTTCATCTCACTCCGGTGTATGTTTCGAAAAGAGCGGTCCCCGTTGATATAATACAGTGTTGCAGATAGATCCCCACTGTCTGACGAATGGGGGGCGAGAACCAGACGTTATATCAAGGACATACATGTGGGTCTGGGAAATGGGGCGTGAAAGTCATGTGAAAAGATATGTTATTGTCTTTGCAAATTTACACGACAATATTCATTAAGAGACAAACGTACATAAAAAGTAAGCTATTACGTTAATACACGAAAAAAACTCAAGTAAAATAAAAAGAACAATTGATTAAACGATCGTTTTGTATTTCCGCAGGTATTCAAAACAATCTTTCCTCGCCTTAACAAATAATCTCCTTAAAAGAAAATTCTTGAAGAGACAAAAGAAAAACATAAAAAAAGCTACTACTTCATTTGATAAGAAACAAAACTCAAGTAAAAGAAAAAGCTTGAGAATGTAACCGACAGTATATTATATATATATATATA
>VCCN01004880.1:657560-678086 GCA_006491835.1 Architeuthis dux
AATACCATCTGACAGAAACACGTCCGTGAAGGTGACCGAAAATATCAAAATAGAAGGGCCTAGAAATCGAGATCAACCGGATGTGGTGCATGAAAACCACCATAACAACGGTGGTCATCGGAGCTCTAGGACTTGTGAAGAAGGGAACAGAAAAATCCACCAACCGTATCCCGGGTAACATCAACATCCATGTAATCCAAAAGATCGTCCTCCTTGGAACATCCCACATACCACGGAAAGTGCTGTCGATAAGATGAATACTTCCCTATAGCGCCCCAGGACCATACTTTGGACCCGGCTCTACAGGATACAAAAATGAACATTAATGAAAAAAAAAGAAGAAGATGATGATGATGATGGAGATGATGGAGATGATGGAGGAGGAGGAGTCAACTATAGTCTTTAGAAGTGTACATGAAATAAGCTTTGCTGCAAAGGTGTATGGAAAATGGAAACATATTTTAAACATTATATTATCTTGAAAAATAAATCTGCCATGCAGATAGTCTACTGCTGAGTTTTAAAATATTCTATTCAAATATTCTTTCTCAATAGTTCCTGACATTTTGTGCTTGTTATATTGTTTTTGCATGGCCTTCAATGCGACATACATTCTGACACTTTCGCCAACGTCTGCAGGATCTGAGACCACACCATGTTTCAATTGTCCTATTATCGATTATTGAATCGTAAACCACCTTTAAACGGACCAATTTGACATAACACACAATGAAGTTATGAGCACCCTTTACAAATATAGCCCAGGGTCGACTTCTTAGATGGGTGTTGTCTGCGAAGAGGTTTCCTCTTATTTTAATCTTCTTAAGCGGCGACATTCAATTCACTCTGTGCTATTCTACACATATCCGGGGGTAGAGATGGTTCCATGCCTTTCCCAACTTGAACTCAACTCGCTGGGTTTATTCTTCTTGCCATTAACCGCTCGGTCAACCTGCCCCTATTTCTGCTTTTCTATTGAATTCTATTTGCTTTGCTCACATTGTGCTATTTTACACCAAACTCTGCACAAAAGGAATTGCGGAAAAGGACCCAGAACCAAACAAATGTTCTCTTTTAGTGATTTGCGGACATTGGAGGAGGGAGAAATGAAAGACGAGACAACAAAACTACAAGTTTTATTAGCGTTGATTGAAAACGTCGCTCAAGTATCTTCTGTCTTTTTTTCTGATTAAAGCGCATATATATATATATATAAATATACGATAACTAAAAACTGAAATGCAAATCAGTTTGAATATAGCTAGGATGAAGGGGAGTTAAGTGAGGTTCGATTTCCCAGGCATATGCGCTTAATCAATGCTTTTACTCACTAGGTTGCTAACAACCAACGTGTGGACACTAGTCTGAGTAAATCAGTGTACCGTATAATAATGATAATTCCTCATCTGAGGAATTCAGAAAAGAACAGAAAATATTGGCGTAGATATAAGAGAGAATAAGTTTGTCGAATTCGAAGAAATGATTGATGACTTCAGGCCAGACAAAAGCTAATCATAATAATTATCTGTTAACACATTGAGACAAAGATGTAATAAAGAGATAAATAAAAACAGAAAACGTGCAGAAAATAAGAGGTCAGGGCGATGGTGCTGTGCCAGTCTTCCAAGTAAGGAGGGCGTATTTTCTTTTTAACTTGGGCTCGAATACCGGTATCTCAAGCCGGTAAGAATTACAAAACTATCTCAATCAGTCTGAGAAAGTATATGAACATATTGACGTAGAAATCAGGTTGATAAATCATAACCGATTGATGGCCTTGGGACAGACAAAACCGATCCTAATAAGTATCTGCTTAGATAAAGATTAAGAAATACAGAAAGACTGAAGAAAATAAGACATACAAGTATTGGCAGGGAACAGATTTTCCTCTCCATTGATTATTTTTCGTGTTTCTCTATTACTTGCTTAATTACTATTATAACCACAACGATACACAAGTTTAGACAAACAGTGACACGACCTTTTCATCAGAAGAATCTGTTTTCATCTTGATAAGACACCTTTTTGCCCGCTATGACTCCGGGATTGGAGGTGTGAAATTGCGGAACGGTCAACGGCACGGAGAATAGAATCGGCTCGTTGTTGTTATCTGATTATGAAAAATTATTTGAACCAAACGAAGAAGCAGACAATACATCGATGAGACAATTACGTGTAGACATAAGCTTGAAGATGTGCACACCCCCATCCAAACACAGAAAACTGAGTATGACTGATGATAAAGTACACATGAATCTGCTTAGTTCTGTACATACTGTTCTTACTTATGTTTCTCTCCGTGTCTTCTTGTATGTATGAACATATAGACTGATGAGCCGAAATATCATAACCAGCTACATGTGGCAAGAATGACAGCTAATGTCTCCTGCCAACTACACATGTCAGGACCAGACGTATATAAGTTGGCCTTGGGTTCTTTATTTCAATGCGTTGAATGCCTCAGTTATGGGCGGGATAAATACCAGATTGTATTGACCAGCAGACTAGATCAGAGTATTCCCGAAACGACACTGCTTGTCACGTTCTGTTGTGGTGAGCACTTATCGGCAGTGGTCCAAGCAGGGCAAAACACCATCCCCCGACGAGGTATTGGGCAACCATGCGAGAAGTGAACGGATGATGTCCCGCAAAGTTCTAGCCAACAGAAGGGCTATTGCGGCACACATTATATGTAGATTTAATCAAGCTGAAGGGAGGAACGCATAGCGTATACGTTCGTGTTGCGTATAGGGCTACGTAACCAGAGGTCCTGTTGGGAAACACTGGCTTTTAATTAATGTGGAAAGTATTTGTCGCCTACCAACTCATCATTGAAAGCCAGGTATACCTATTCATTGCAACATTCGTGTACGATAGAGGTGGCGTCGTTCAGAAGGACAATGCGCCATACCACACTGCACGAGTCGTGCGGGAATTGTTTCAGGAACACGGAGAAGACTGCACTGTGTTGCCCTGGCCACCGCATTCCTCAGCTCTCAATCACATTGAAAACTAATTGTGCTGTACCTAGAAGTAAGCTCCTCGGAACTTCTACTACGTAACGTGTAGCAGTTAAGGGGCCTACTGACCATACTGATCCCAGATCCCAGCGGTAATATTTAGATGTCATGTTGACCAACACCTTATTAGGCAAGTGGTCGTAATGCTTTGCCTTATAGAGAGGTATGATTTAGTCTATGTGTTCACATATATACATCGAGTGTAAGAGGTATTCGACACATTTCAAAAGGTATATTTTAACATACGTATACATCTTCAAAATTGATGACCAAATATTTGATTTTTGTATTTTGAAGTTTCCAATGTTCAATTTGACTTCAATATTCCTTTTTGATTTTGTATTCTTTAATCTCTATTCCAAATTCTGTTAAACTGTATGGGGATGTTAACATGAACCTTTTGAAATGTATCGGATAAATATTGCACTCACTGTACATGATGTGCTCTTTATGTTTACCTATATATAATATTGCAGCATGTATTTGCTTGAATATAGCAGCCTTCGATGTTTGCTTTGGGTGGATAGATACCAAATTTGGGTGACTATGTTCTTGTGTATTATTGAACAGATTCGTAGGTGTGATGTTGTTTTCACAGATTAGTAAGATAAGATGAATTCAGAAGTGAAAGATTAAAAAAACAACCAATATTTCTGATGTGTAAAATTCTTGCAGTGACCTTCCAATGGTGTCGCTGTCGTGGACGCTTAATGTTCTATTTGTTGTTTAACACTTATTTTTCCACCCCAAATATCTACATACAGACATCAAACGTCCATATATAGCGGGAAATATTGTTTAAGTTTTCAAACGGCGAACATTGTGCTTTCCCCCTTTCTTTCTTTTTTCTTTCTTACTCCCTTTCTTTCTTTCTTTGTAGAATCTTTTACCTCTTCTAATGAATATTGAAACAAAATTGAACATTGAAAAGTTATGTACAAAACTAAGAGGACTCCGGTCCAAATTCTGTCAATTTTGAAGGCCTATAAGTATGTAAAAATAAACCTATGAAATGTATCGGATACATTTGCATTCACTATGTATGTATTCACTCATGTGGGTCTGCCTGTCACCACACTATTTCCAAAGCATTTCAATGAATGTCAATGACATTTGGTAGAGGGTTCGGTGATGGGCTAGGGAACAATCAGTCTCATTTTAGGGCGGATCTAGCAAGTTCTTTACCGATTGGGATATTTTTCATTTTTTTTCAAATATATTTATGTATTCACTCAGGTTTGTCCACACAAATCTCCAAACGCTATCAATGAATTTCAATGACATATTATGGAAGGGTGGACCGTGGGCTAAGGAATAACTTATTCTAAAAAGAAATGCCATGTCTACTAAACGCAAATGTATTCAATATTTAATATTTTATTTAGAACAACTGTACACAACTAATACTTTCTTTAAAAAACAGACGCTAATAAATATTATGAGAGAAAAGTTAATAATAAGAATATAAATAGAAGTGGGAGCAGCTGAGTATGGTGGTGATGTGTGCAATAAAAATTTATATTTTTATGAAATTAATTTTTCTTTTGATTTTAATCTATTCTCCTGATGAATTACATGTGACAATGAAAAGGACTGTGAATCAATCGGAACGAGATACCATTTACCATTATTTATGTCTGTAATTGCTTTAATACTGAGGAGCTAATAGAAATAAGAAGATAGATTTGTTTGCCATACAATGATTTTCTACTTTTGCACAGCTATTAAGGTAAATACATCCTAAAAGCAACAATTGCAGAACACGAATATTTGTAAGAAAGAGATTAAACAAGGACGAACAAGCAAGCGGGTGTTATTGTCGATAGGTCGACGATAAAGACAAACATATTGCCAAAACCAGTGATTAACCTTGGTAGTTCTACGATGCCGTTGTCAGAAGAAGTGTGGCCACCCAACTGGAATTGGATGCAGATCTCGAAAGGAACATGGCCAAGTAAACAGCATGTACATTTCTATTGGACTTTGAAGAGTTTTCAATGTTAAGCGGTCTGTATATTATTGACACCTTAAATGCCCATTGCTTTGCTAACGGTATATCTAAAGCTGTGTTCTGTGTCAGTATATTTACACAATAACTTGAAAGGTTAAGGCAACCTATTGTTAACTAACATGCCTGTCTCATTTATAATTGATGTGAACACATAAACATCTCTGTTTCCTTCGGTCTGATTTGAAAACCATTATTCTAAGACACGGTCGGTTTGACGGTGAATATGTACACAACGACACTGCGATTATGATTGGAAAAGAGGCACACGCGGTAACTAAATTATACTAGGGGGCAATTATGGGATACTGTTTTCCCAAGGTAATCAAGCCATCAAAGATGGGAGACAAAACACAATTATTAATGAGAGACATGAATGATGTATCAGCGCCTCGCTGTGGTGTAATGGCTAGCACATTCTCACTGCGTACCATTCTCCCCGTGGAACATTAAGCTAACAGTAGTAAATACGGGGACATATGGTATGTCTCTTCCAGTATTAGGAACACATCAGACTATGCGCATACTAAGAAAAATAAAACATACATGCTATCTCTGACGTGTGGCAGCATTTAATCATATATATAAGAGTTGTATCGGTCAAAACTATAGTATCAGTATCAGCCATCAGTCCATCTCCCTTCCTGTGCTCATATTAAACTACCAATATGTTTTCTCCCCACTTCCTTCCTCCTTTGTTGTTAAACTACCTTACTGCGTTTCACCCATCTCGCTTACCACCGTCTTGGTAAACTATCTAACTACAGTATATCCCCTTTTCTCTTTCTACCAACTTATACAACTACCTAACGTTGACTGAATACATATACTTCTTCCAACTTCTGTGGCAGACGACAAAGAGTTTATCTCTATTTACACATGTGACACTTACCAACAAAGAAACCCCAGGCCAAGTTCTTGATTAGCAGTTTTTGTTATGTTGATCCATTCATCGTAATTCAATTCCAGGTGTATCGCCATCGTCGGTTAATTAAATCATCATGTTGTGGCTTTGTGAGGTTTCAATTAAATAGACCGATCGGAAATCCCTTCACCAACAAATAATGTTTATCTACAAATGACGAACAACAACAACCGGAGAACGGTTTTATTATTCCACTCCTTTTTTATCAGTTGTCAGTTTGGCTTTTCCATTATTGACAACGCAATCCGATAGGAAATGCCATGGGATGAAGACTCATACACCAGCTCGTCAAACGAATAAGAATTTTCCTGTAAAAGGCGAGGGATACAACCATCGCTGCTACTATAGCGTGTGGTCTACATTACCGTTTCTACTATAGTGTGCAGTCTACCGGGACAGGTCTACTATAGCGTGTGGCCTACAGGGATAGTCACACTGCAAAACAAAACTGTGCTACATAATTTGATAATGATCAGCATATAACCAACACATATGAAAATATTGAAAAATTAGATCAGGCGAAAACATTCGAATCACACTGACAAATTAAACGTATCCCCCTCCGGTTGTCATCGGGTGTATGTCGTAGTCAATCTTTCAAATACATGACCCAATAAATGAGAATGCAATTGCATGTCAATAGTTCATTGGAAGGCCATTGGTTCAGTGTAGAGTCCAGGAGAAGACAATCAGAAGAATACATAGTAGCGAACACAAGAGGAACCCGGGAAAGGTCAGATGGTGTACCCAGTATTATTAATGTTTAACTACTATGTACCGTTATCTCAGTTTTCAGTTGCTTTAATAGTAAAGGGTTACAATATTCCATCTAATAAAAATAAATCAGAACATAAGAAAATGGAATTAGTTGACATGACATCCTGTTATACCTTTGCAGAGCTGTTAAGGTAAATACATCCTAAAAGAAAGAACTACAAAACACTTTCCAAACAGGATGTGTAAAAAATGCTTGGAAACAAGCGGGTGTTTTTGTCCGTAAATTACCGATAAAGAAAAACAAGTTAATTCGATGAAGCATCGCCACAGTTAGAGATTCACTTTGGCAGTTGTAATTGTAAAGGTTAATGCAAAGTATTGTCAACTAAAATGATTGTATTCGTTTTGGGTAAATTGACATATCAGCAACAGTAGCACTTGTAGATATCGCAGGTATATTATCATCAGACAGCAAACGAACAGAGGTACACACAGCTGGAGAACAGTGTGTACCCATATGGTTGCCGCAGACAGTCCGACATATTTCGAATTATATTAATGATGTGCTTCCATCTGCATATGGTCAAATGGAAAGAAACATGCTTTGAAGATTGTGTTGCACCAATCTTCCAAGTAGGGAGAAACAGACTACTTTGAAAATGAGCATCCACATCCTTATCTTTCAAACACCATAACATATAATATGACAATAAACACACATCATTTTCAGCCACCAGATTTTATTTATTATTCAGACATACTTCTAGCTGAGTCGAATACAGAGTCAAATCGGGGAATTGAATGTAGTAAGATTGTGTCGCCCCAATTTACTGATATGTGTGTGTTTGCTTTAAAAAGACCATTCGAAATTCTGGTTCATTTCTTTGGTTCTTAGGCGCTGGGGAAAAGCTATCTTAGCCACGAAGTGCGAGCAGGATTAGATTATTATCTATCTCTGCCAACGAACTTGGAAGAATTATCTATTCACGCGTGTCTGTACATATGTCTATCTATTTGCGTGCTTGCTTCGTTCTGCGGCACTGGGGAAAGGCTATCTCAGCCACGAAGTACGAGCAGGATTGGATTATTATTTATCTCTGCCAACGAACTTGGAACATGTATGTATTCACTCGAGTCTGTCCCTATGTCTATATGTTTGTACACACACTTTCTCCAAAACTTTTCAATTAAATTTCGTCGAAGACTAGGCTTTGGGGCTATGGAAGAATTGCTTACAATTTGGTTTGTGAGATAATCTTTCATTGTATTCATGTATTCATTCAGCGTGCTTGTCAGAAGAAAGATGACGTTGAATACCAATGAATAATGACACAAGTTGATTATCTTACACATTCCGACTGATATTGTATTTCAGACGAGCAGCTGATATCATTATTAATTCAGTATACATAGGTACGTTATTATAACACGGACATACTATTAATAAATCATCTCTATAATACGAAATGACACATTCTGTTAATCTGTCCGTAACCTCTAATTAATCAAAAGGATGCATTGTAGTCAGAGGTATGAATTCAGGTCCTCCTTAAATGCGCTAACTTATAGAATGCGTGAGCATTCTGGGTGCTTTGCAACATATTAATAATAGTGTGGGGTCTGTGTTCGCAACGGAGATTAAATGCTTATTATGGATCAGTAGTCCGCATTTATTTCTAAATGTGTAAAGATCTGGGTTTTCTGGTGACATGAGATAGCACTAATATATATCAGCGTATCTCCATGTTCTGCCCTCATATTAAACTATCTCCCCCTCTCTAACAGTTTAATTAAACTCCCTTTCTTGTCTCTCTTGTCCCTCCCTAGCCTCTTATTTAACTACCTAATTTTCTTTACTCGCCGCTCCCGTACTACAACCTTATTAGACTAGCTGAATGTATTTTCTCCGTTCTGCCTTCCTATCATACTTGCCACGCATAGTATCAATTGCAACCATCAGCCAAGTCTGTTGGTGTACACTAATGATAACCGTCACCGAAGCAACGGGTCATGTACTATTCAAATATAACAGTCGGAAGTATTGACAAAGTCTCACTTGAAGAATGTCGGAAACTAAACAGCACATTGTTTAAAACTAACGAAACACCATGTGAAGACAACTCTCAGCGCATCATAGAATCTCATTTAAAACTAAAATGCGCTCAGTCTATTAAAAGCGCAAAGGCAATTCTGTCTATGAGAAACAATGTACATATCTTCATGTAAATGGACTTTGTTGCTAAGGAATGCTAATAATCATCTGGGCCGTTAGAGCGTCGTTCTCTTTTACTGGTGTGTGTGTGGGGGGGGTCTTACCTCGATGTTGATGACGGGTGACAGTCTCAAGTGGCAATACTTCCTTCTGCAACTTCCTCACCTCTCTCATAAAACTGAAAATAGTTAATCCCTTGCTCTGGATCAGGCCTCTTTGATTAAGGGACTGTTGTGGTTGGTTTGATCTTCTATCCAGACCACTTCTATCATCTCCATATCAGCAATGTTTCGTTTTCATTCATGTGTTCACTGGTGTAGCACTTTTAATTTCCTTCAAGAGCGTTCGCTTTGTATCCACAATTTAACCAACTGTTTAGTACAAGAGACATAGTTTCCGTTCAATATTGGCGTTCGACGTGCCTTTCTCAGTAAGCTTCATCATTTATAGCTTTTGATTTAAAGTGAGAGAAGTTCGACTCTTCCTTTCACTTGAAACCTCAGAGGCCATTGTACAGTTATTGATTGACCTAATGTCAATATAATAACTGTAAAGCAGTCTGAGATTTAATCAATTCTTGATTAGTGGACAACTCTTCCACAAAACATATTCCGTTAATGAGGTTATTTAAAAACAAATACTTAAGCAAAACTCGTGACTGTATATTATTTCTTATCAATTCCTCGTAATTCAATTCCAGAGGCATTGTTATGCCTGTTGATTAAATTATCATTGTGTGGCTATTTGGGAATTTCAAGACAGTAGACTTGTCAGATGTCCCTTTGCCAACAAATAATGTGTATCTACAAATGCCGAACAGTAACAACAACAACGACGACGACGACGACGACAACAACAACGACGACAACACCAAACGCAACAACAACAACAACGGTAGCAACAACAACAACAACAACAACAGGACGGATTTATTATACAGTTGCGTTTGTTTCAGTTGTCAGTTATGCGTTTCCATTGTTGACAAAACACAACTCGTCAAACAAATACAGATTTTGCTGTAAGAAAGCGAGGGATACAACCATCGGTACTACTATAGGGTGCGGTCAACCGGGACCGTCTTTACTATAGGGTGCGGTCAACCGGGACATTTCAACGGTGGTGTTCAGACAGTCTTTGAATGGGTGAAACATATTCTTTATTTTTGATCCGCGCTGTTAACTAACTTCCGTAGAATGGCGGTCTGATAAGTTCGGATTAAACAGATACTAGTTGAACATTAATAATAATTCTTAAAATACCCGTTTCTTTGCTAACGGTATATCTAGGGGTAGACATCTAAATCACTTTAGTATCTGACACAAAGTCATGGGGGTTGCCTGAAACGATCATCCCACATCTTCCGTTCACAGACACACGAGAGCTTGTTCGATTCCGTCTCATTTTACTTTCTCGGCTTCTTTTCTTGACAGCCGAATTATGTTCTCCTTTAGCGAATGTATTTATGTTTCACACCATACCCTTTTGCATACCATACCCCACCTCTCTATCCTTTTCCCCCGCCCTCTTCGCAATGTGTTTGTTACGAATCCATTCTCAGAACATATCCGCTACTCCACACCTTTTAAACATATTTGTTTAAGTGTGACTAACAGTCATATGGACAACATAGAGTATTACAGACGGACGGACACGTTGCTTATTATAATATATATTGATACTGCTTCATCCAATAATAACGTCCATACTTTTTGTTTATGCAACGAGTCAGTGTAATAGTGTGGGTTAAAAGTATCTTCTTTGCTGTCTTTCATTCGACAGATCTGATCTCAGAACAAAACGAAAAATAAAATAAAAATCCCACTTGTAAAATTCACATTTACGACGTATTAATACCTGCTCTGCACAACGGAAATTAATTATCACGTTTTTGTTTTGTCTTGGAAACTTTTGAGGGAGATTATTCCTTTCATATGAAACTGAAGAATATACACATAATTATCTTTTTAATTGGCTAATCGGCAATGTAAGGTTTATTTATCAGTAAGACTCGTCAAAGAGCGAGCAGGTGTGTCGTTTGTCTTCAAGTTGATGTTATATGCTGCACATATTCCCAGTCGTTGTGGTTGTCAATTAAGACACACGGGCAAAGGTTTTCAATCAAGAATAAACGAGAACAAAAACAGTGTTCTGCTAATCATAACGAGATTTCATTTCTTCTCCAGAACACAACTTGGAAAAATAGATTCCACTGTGAAAGCATCAGATTGAGTCGCTTTTTAATAAAATCTCAAGTGAAATTGATGAGAAAAAAACATTTATTTACACGATACACAGAAGTTGTGAACTAAGCCTTAAAGTAAGTAATACCATGTAGAGAAACCGCTCAAGGTTTCCACATTGAACAATCGGAAATGAAATATATGTATCCGATTTTCCCTGAAGAACAATTCATACAGAATCCGACACACTTGTTTTTATCTTTCATTCCATGAATCCGATTGTGCTGAGATTGTCAGATTAATTAGGTTCCATCGTGATGAATGATACTGGCTTTTCAACAGCAACAAGAATGTAGAGTAATCCCCAATACATGGCCCAATAGATTCATACATATATAATATTCAGCAGCACGACTATAATGGGTTGTGTAGAGAGGCTATTGGTGCCTAATTTGGGATGGGTGTGGTATTCGAGGGCGAGGATATGACCTCCGATTTTAGTATGATTAATGATACTGGTTAGCAACGATAATAGAGAGTCATTCTCATATGCAGAGATCATTCAAAGTTTGCATTATTATATTATTCGTCAGGGTAACTAGGGTGGATTGCGGGTTCAAATTCGGGAAGGTGCGCCAATGGATGGTAAGCATATGGATTCAGGTTTTAGCATGATTAATGGAATTGTCTTTTCAATAGCAACACAAGTATAGAGGAACTCTGAAATGCATAGTTCGTCCGGTTCTTAAATTCAATATAGTATCCTGCAACGTAAATGTGGTCGGTTGGGGGAGGCCCTTGGCGCAGAATTTGAGGCAAGTGCGCCATTCTGGGGGCTGGAATATAAAATCGGGATATATTCCCAAATAAATTGTTTTCCACCATTCCTGTTCATTTGCATAAATCGTCATTAACATGTATGACACTCTTGATACTTAGTTTGATTTATTAAATGATTTAGTAATTAAATTAAAAAATAGCATTGCATCTATGAATGTATTCAGAAGAGAAATGATGAATAAACAGATGGAATTAATTGACATTACATGATTTTGAGAAAGGAAAAATAGAGAAGGCAAGAGGGAAGGGAAGAGGTAAGAAGACATATAATTTAATAATAAAGTGGAAATGGGAAAGACAGGCAGTGATTGTAAGCAGAAGAAAATCAGAAATATACGAAGAGGATATGGAGAGGGGAAATATATTGGTTGGTATAAGTATAACCCGAAATGATAAGTCAGTTGAGTCGACGCAGTCATGCCGTTGGCCTGCCTCTCCAACATCTAGTATATACTTCTGAGAAGAGTCATTAACATTCATACAGTTTTTCGGACAATTGAACTCATTCGTTTTGTTATTTCCGCTGTTCCCAACACGTTTCAGCCGATCTTTACGGCCTTGTCCAGGTATAATATCTGTAAGGAAAGAGATAATATATTTTCCTGGTAGTGCAAAGGAAAGTTAACAGCCACAATGAATCCCATCTCCGGTTCTCGATTTACAGGGTGATTAAAACAAATGTTATCATTTCTATTGAAGTACCTTTTTAAGACTGTCGCCACCTGTTCACCATCCGTGTCAACACATTCTTGGAATCTGCTCCATGTGTTTTCCAGAGACATTAGGTACATTTCTTTGGGTACTGTTGCAATCACAACGGCAATTCTATCTCAGAGATCTTTGTGATTGATTGAAATGGCAACAAGATCGCGCCATGGACCAGTGATTGTTGACATGACCTGTCAATCAACTGGACGGAGATGAAAATAGTATTAATATTCCGTTTAGCTACGGTGTATTAAAAACAAATGTATACTTTCTAGACATACCTCGTATTGGCAGAAACATAAATCTCTTGTAAAACTATTCGATACATATTTGATTGAAGAAATTGTTATGGGTTCGGCGTTGCGTTTTGCAGTTCAACATGCAGAGAAGATGAACGTCTGTGTAGTTCGGTCTTTGCGAATGTGATGGCCACACAATGCACGAGATCAATCAATACAGTAACACAGCTGGACATTATCTGTTTACACATGTCCACTAATGGTCCAATCTGATTGGCTGCCAAATCTCGTCAAAGCCACGCCGCCAGATCTGATATATAAAGACTTTTTGGATAGACCTCGTATTCACAGAAAAAGGAATCTCTTGTAAACAACACGATAAACATTTGTGAAATCAAAATGAAAATCTTGAATTCAGTCGAAATCGGCCGACCTGGAGATTGTATTTTCTTTATTTCTATTGGAATCTGTAAGTTCTTCTTTTCCTTCCTATCAGATCCCGTGTATATAAATGAAACAGAACTGATAAAACGCAGACATCCATCCCCGGTCAGATATTGCTTGAGGTCAAGAGGTGCTCAGTGAGTTTGATATCATTGATCAGTCACATGACACCACACTTTTGTTCACTTCAACTTCAGATCGTTTTTTTTCTTTAACTAAGGGAACAAGGCAGGTATCAGAGAGCACACACGTCTGCTACGCCATTGTCAGTTAGGTTAATATGTTATGGTCAGATTTCACGAACATTTGAATGGCAATCCGTGCAAGTATATCTGTGCGTGTGTAGATTTAAAGGTGCGTGCCTTTCCATGGGGGCGCAGTTAGCTCAGATGGTAAAGAGCAGAGCATGCGTATACGGCTGCTTCCAAGGTGGACGCTGGTTCGATTCCCGCACGGTGCTCGGTTGTTTATTTATTTACAAAGTTTAGGCCGTTCGTTTATCAGTCGCTAACACAGGCGTCGAGCAAATACATGGTTCCCAATTAATAAATGTCTTCATAATTATCATATTCTGACGCATATAGAACTATCGATTCTTTGAATTCCAAAGGGAACCACACAGTATTTGATCGTGATAATAGAGGTGTGTAGGTTTAAAAGTCCCTCCTTTCCATGAGTTATTTGGCTTAGTGTGTTCATGTGAGGTTGAGAGTGGTGGGAAAAGTGCATACGAAGGTGGCGTTCCATTGCAAAATACATTCAAAATTCCCTGATCATGTCCAAAGAAGATGTTATCCAGTGTTGGATTCCTCTTTTTAATAACCAAGGATTTTTTGCAATCCTGTTATAAACTATGTGTCTTGCCCATGTCACTTAAATGATATCACACCTTTTTTATAAACATCTATGTTAATTAGGTTTACATAAAGAATGTCCCGACTCTTTATTGCCAACATCGTCGTCTTTTCTTGGCAAGAATTCTGTTGGATGATTCAATGATGTTCATTGTCCACATAACATAATTTCTATTCTGCATCCTCCAAACCAAGTGTATCACTTCTTTGATTTGTCAGAAACCATTTTATAGTTATATCTGTGATTATTACCGATAAATACAAGTTATGTCAAATATTCCGACGGCCATGACCACACATAGTGTTGTTTGTATCGTCAACATGTCAACATAGATACATATACAAACGTGTTTCATCATCCTCATCATCATCATAAGCAGCAGCAGTAGCATTATAATCACGATGGAAGACTCCATATCAACATTTCCGAAAGGATTGCACAAACATTCATTATATAAATGGTGGCCACGGCCATTTTCATGATTTATGCAAGTTTAGACGAATGTGAAAAGACATTATTTCAAGAATTCAATAGTTCTTACACAGGTAGATGCTGGGGGTCAACATGGTGCATTCAGCTGATTGTGTAATTGTGTTTCAATGATGTTCAATCCCCACGCAATACAATATTTATGTTGCATCCTCCAAATGACACCTTTCAATTATCTGCAATGCAAAGTGTATAATTAGACAAACAGCTTCATTGAAATTAAAATATTCGCAATAGAAAATTTACAATTTACAAATGAACATATATGTATGTATTTGCTTGTTTATATAAGTTTAGAGAAGTCATCAGTTAATTGGATCTTCCACACTGCCACCCGCCCGCCATGTTGCTTAATTATCAAAACGTATTTTAAGGAGGGAAGATAAATTAATTTCATGGATTTTAATTATCGTTTACACAGAATTCAGAACGAATTAAGCAAATAACCTCACAGCAATTAAATCATACACCACGTTAATAGATAATGGGTTCATATACATGCATGTATTCTATTTAGTCACTTCAAAAACACGTAACCGAACAATTGTACAGTAATTAAAGTTTACAGAAAGAAAATGTTTCATTTTACGAAATAATATTAGTTATTTCATGCTGTCAGTTCAAGAACGCTTGAATCGACCGTGTGTGTGTGTGTGTGCGTGTAGTACCCCTAAAAGATGGTCGTTGATGTGGACACATTGGTTGTCGCATGAAATTAACGTTAGGTGAGAGACATAATGAATCAGTCATATTCAGTGGAAGAGAAGTACATGTCATTTGGTCCAGACAGTCACACACTGTGTGAGTCTGGGAGTAGTACCATTCATGTTAGAATATCAGCTTGATGTCTGAGGAATGGCTGGTCTTTTGTTCTAAGAGCCACCGCTTGAGCCGATTGTAGCACGTGGCGCAATGTTCACGGGAACAAACGCCAACGCTACATGGCACTAGACAGGAGAGTTTTCAGACCTTTCCCAGGAAGACAATGTACTACGTAAGTCACCGTTTGGAACTTTCATTGAAGATTCAGACTTGTGATTTTACCGACGAATACAAAGCTAGAAACACTAAGAAAACACTAAACCAATGTGCCGGTGCGGATTGTATATACTGATAACTATTTCTTGTAAAAACTGATAGTGGGGCATCCACTGTAAATAAAGCACAATCCAGTGGCCAACTGAATCGACCTGCAGACTATCGTTTTATGACAGATATCATATCTCCATAGGTAGCAACACACGTGTGTGTTTTGTTAAACATACGTTAAGTAACTAAATGCTCAATGTTAATCAAATTTTTATGAACTATTCTTTCGCAATCTATTTATTTATTTTGGACAAAGAGCGTATATTATTTGTTGCTCAGGTGTATGGCATTTAACAATCAAATCAGATGTGAAAACCATGTATCCTCAATATCCTTTAAAAAAAACACAAACCAAGAAACTAGAAATGAAGGTGCCAGCATAATCCTTTTGCTGAATATCTTTTCATAATATGTACTCAGAGTTGTTTCTGCTATCCATCGAACAAATCAAATACTCTGTGTGAGGCAAGATCCAGGGAAGCCAACAACTTTATGCAAAATCATTATTATTTCCTTTTGCAGACTTTAATTAAGAATACACTGCACTCGTTTGCACGAACGCAGCAGAAATAGAGATTTGCACCCATTTTCTGTTGTTGTTTCTCTCGTTGGGCTTAATTAAAATCCTGTGTAAATATTGAGAGGAAAAAAAACCAGAACAAATACACGTTGGCTGCTTTACGGTAAATCACTTTCTTTCTCTCTTTTCTTTCATTGCATGCTATTACGCGAGGTCTGTCTGGAAAGTATACAGGCATTTTCTATATCTTGAGAACCGGTTGCGCAATCTTTATGTAACCGATCAGGGGATACCTTACTGCGTATATGTGAACATACACTCCCCCGTGTGGTTACTCAGTCGGTAGTGAGACGCCATTGGGTGAGCTCGTGTACTATGTTAAGTCCACTTTCACAATAACGGAGCGAGTCATTATTCACGCCTCGTGCAGGGTCTATTAGTAAAACATCGCACCAATCGTCTCCATCAGTCGCCGAGCGAAACTGAACTGAAATTGAGATGAAAGAAATACTAGACGAAACATTGATGATAGATCACAATGTTTCATCTAAGAAAATAATATTACTAGTACTAGTAGTATTCAAACTCTACAATAGTCTGAATATAACATGATGGGATGTGGATGGAGTTATTTTAATTTTAAAAGAGAAAATAATCGGAAATAGAGGAATACTGGATTTGGACGATGATGATGATGATGCTGATGATTATTTCACCAATTCAGGGGAGGTAACTGTAAAACAGTCCTCTATAATCCCCAAACAAAATCAATTATTCCATAGCCCATTGCTCACCTTTCCACAAAATGCCATATATATTCAATGATAACTTTTGGAGATATTGTGTGGACAAACATGAGTGAATACATGAATATATAAAAATTGAAAAATATATCTCTCAATTGAAAAGAGAAGTTCCTGGATCCGCCCTATAATTTACTGATTTCTTCCTTAGCCCATGGCCCACCCTTCCACATAATGTCATTGAAATGCATGGAGAAGTTTTGGAGGTGTTGTATGGACAGACATACACGAGTGAATACATATACCTCTTCCGAATTCGTTATCAGAGGTGAAATAAAAGGTACCGGGCATCAGGTGATTTAATTTGCGCAAAACCTCGTAGTCACGATTCGACTGATGCTGATTGAGTAAAAAGGACAGCATTTCGATCGCAAAGAAATGTATTTCTCTGTGTCTAGTATTCACGTCTACGGTAGCCGTTAATCAAGTGTGATTCACACAACCTTATGTTAATCAAATGAATCGATGTATCCTGTATGAGTCTTGAGTAGATTTTAGTTTTACTAACAAGTGTCAAACTAATTATGTACGAAACAAGATTGTTACTTTCATGTTTTGTGTCATAACCGCGCATCCCTAGAATGCCTGTCACAATGATATCGCTAATATGTCAGACCGCTCTATATCACAACTTACAACGTGGATCCCAGGGATCATACGTGGAATTGGGGCCTGCAGAAAATAAGATAGCGTGCCAATTAAGACAATACAAGAAGGTATTGGCTGCACGACACCCACGAGAGGTCTGGCGAATCTTGAGGTAAGTATATGTCCAACGAGGGACGTCATGATGTCATGATGTAAATGTCAATAACTTCGTTCCAAAAGAGCACATACTTTTGCCAATTAAATATATAGTGAGTAAAGACAGTCATCATTCAAACTAAAGGTATCGTTATACAATACATCAGTTTTGGTGAGTTCTCATCTAATATCACATTTGTTTTATTTATACATTTATGATAACCATCAGCGAAGCGACGGGTCATTGACTAGTACACTATAATTTGGATAATTCCAGCCTGGCCTATTAACCCTGAATTTCACCCGCCTGGAATAAGATTTGAAGCTAGGGCATGAATTCACAGTATGAGCGGAAATTAGATTTAACGAAAGATACAATCTAATTACAATTCAAATGAATGATAATTACGCTTAAAATCAATTATATCTTCACTTGGAAATAAATAGTCTGGACCGTGTTGCAAAAGTTACAAGCAAAGCGTGAGAGAAGAGAAGAGGCATGATATAATGAGTAATCTTAGTTCCCAGCACCCGTGTAATTTCCATAAGGTCAGCTAGTTTGAAGTATCCTACCTTGTCCCATTTATCTAGAATGTCACTCGACTGGAATTAGATTGTGTAGATAGCTTTCCACGAGCAGATCTATGAATTAGATTTAGCGACATATGCAATCTAATTAAGATTCAACTTAATGGGAGTCGGGCTTAAAAACAATGTTCCTTTTATTTAGACTTGGGATTAAGCAGTTTGGACTGTGTTGCAAACGTTACACTTCCTCGTGTCTACGTCAGGTTGTAATTGCAAATGATGAAGTGTAATCAATTCTTAACCTGGTCTGCTTCAACTGATAATCTTGAATTGAATTAAGGTACCCTTAAAATGCGCTAACTTAAATGGAATGTCTTAGACCTTAGGACTGCTATTTTGTAGGTAAACTGTGTAAACAACATTCGTATATATTTACATCCTGAAGTAATCAGATTCACTGCCACACGTTTGTGTGCTGATAGACAAACCCGTAGAAATACTCGATGTCCTCAACACTTTCATAATGAGCAAATTGCGTGGTGGACAGGTGTTGTAATTATCTACTATTCCCAGTAAATGCTATGATCAAGTATTAATGTTATTTTACAGGTAATTTCCTCCTCATCTTGCGAGCAATAACCTTTAAAATCTCGATTAGGAAATGTATCTCGGTCTGTAGCCATGTACAGAGTAAAATAACGCTCTGATGGAATCCGATAACCAATCAGAAACATCTGTTCGATCTGTAGCGAAATCAAATATAGGTGCGTGTGTGCGTGGAGGAAGATATTAGACCTCGCGGCCAACCCCTTTGTCTGTACAGCGATCTACGGCCGACAGACTTTGAATGGACAAAGGCGAGTTTGACCCAATGCTACCAGGATGTGAGTGCGCGCGTGCGAGTTTGTCTGGCGCCAGATGAGTCCGAGACGGGGTCATTTTGAAATAATTAGGGGACCGACTCGCCAATGATTATACATGGGCGGACCCACTCAACTGTCTTGTTCCCTAGCGATCAGCAAATGGGGAACGGTAATCCCACTCCTTTTAACAAAGGCGGCGTGGCTTAACTTGAGGAATATTGTGTCGCTCAGTCAGTGAGGTCATACTTTCAGGAGATAGCCCTAATAGCGATCCAGCTTTCGATTATTCCCGGGCTGGCCTTCGTTTAGTGTTCCCTCATGCATCTCACACACGCATACAAAAAGCAATTTAGCATTGTTGTCTTTTAACGTGATGACATAAAAAAGTGTGTTTGTTGCTATTCGACTTCGCGGAAATTCCACAACCCGGGTCCTCTATTTTCGATCACCACTAAGTATCTCCAAACCAAATAAATATGCAAGAAACTGGAAGCGACCGAAATGAGCAAGGCAAGAGGCAGGGAGAGGCGCCACCTCATCCAGGAAGAATTACGGGCGGGCGCTGAAGAGGAACGTAGGTGCAAAATGGTCGAGTTAAGCCAGCAGGGAGCATGGCCGAGGCGGGAAGGCGTCGAGCGGTGAAGAGTCACCTGGTCGGATTGATGGCGATCTGACTTCAGCCGAGTCCGGTTCCTTGTTCAGGCGGTATATGACATCCTACCAAGCTCGGCAAACCTCCATACATGGGGAAAGAGCGATATCCCGTCATGCCAAATGTGCGCTCGAAGAGGCTCATTACAGCACCTCCTTAGTAGCTGCCCTAAAGACTTGGGTGACGGTCGGTACAGATGGCGCCACGATCAAGTTCTCAAGGCGATAGCAGAAGCAGCCGCTACGGCTATATATAACAGCATATACCAACCAGGGAGGAGGGTCAACCAGATCAGATTCATCAGAGCAAGAGGTGAGAAACAAACATCAAAAAGTAGAAAAACAAGCCTGCTTTCTTCTGCACCCGATTGGCAGTTAAGAGCGGACCTGGGCACACAACTAAAGTTCCCCGAACATATTACGGAGACATCACTCCGCCCAAATGTGCTAATGTTCTCCGATAGTACCAATCATCTGATTATGTGGAAACTAACTGTGTCTTGGGAGGAGTGTATGGCACTTGCCAATGAAAGAAAGCGTGAAAAATATCAACCGCTAGTTGAGCAGTGCCAATGAAATGGTTGGAGAACACATTATGAACCAATCGAGATGGGTTGCAGAGGATGTGCGGGACTTTCAAATATTGGCGTTGTGTCTAAAGCGTAAAGTATACAACGGCTGCATAATACCA
>VCCN01004880.1:706188-730302 GCA_006491835.1 Architeuthis dux
TTAGCCCTATTTTGGTATTTTAAAGAAAGGTGACCGCTACACATGTATGGTATTGGAAATTCTAGCAATGTTGCTGGTTATTAAACAAACTGTAAAAGTGAAAATAATTGATTATTTTATGCATTTCTCTTGTATTCAAATCTATCAATAACTTTGCTTCGTATTCCCAAACTGCGAAATTATTCCGTTAAATTTCGTATTTTGTTTTACTTTATCAGTGAATTGCTTTCCCAGAATAAAACAATGACGTTTCTCGCGAATTTCTCAAAATCAATAATATCTTCGTACATTGCATCACATTGATTCTAGCGACGATAGACATCTCACCTTGATGTTGACTTTCAACCAGAAATGAAGAAAAGAAAAGAATTTGCTGACGCAATTTTGTGTCTGTCTTGGTGCAGTCAATTTATTTCTTGTGAGATTATGTGGTAAATATATGTCTTTATGTCTAGACAGGCATCACTTTATTGGGGAGTGTTGGTCATATTACGGTCTTTTTAACAACTGCCCCTCATTAAGGTTGACCAAATTAATGTTTGTATGTTCAGACAAGAAAAACACTGAGAGACCAATTTGTTATATTGAGTAATTGTTAGAAACCTACACGACCGCACACCCTTATCCTGCTTATTCTTTTCCACCCTGATTAGTTTGACACTCTGAAAACCTCTGTTGACACCTTGAAGTATTGACGCTTGATTAGACACCTGAAGAGTCAGCAATTGTTGAGAAATGAACATGTTAAGGCAGCCTCGATTTAATATGAATAGCTACAATGTGATGTTTCAGGTAATTAGAGGTCAAGAACAGGATCAGATATTTAGATTCATTTTATTATATTATCAAGATGTATAGTCGTAGCTTGTGCCTTAAAGAGATGTTTACCTTTTCGATTTACGTCTGCAAATTCAATTAGCCGTAGGGCTTCAGAAGGTAATTTATTTGCTTGACATTGACCTGTCTTCCTAAAATAGTTATTTCGAAAGGAAACAAAACACCACTAAATCCCAACTCCTCTTCATGTACAAAACACTGTTTAGCAACCGCTTATAATCCCGCTAACCTTCAATATACATCAGTAACCTTTTAACAAGGTGTACAAGACTGGCTGATTCAGGGTCAGACTCCAATCTGACTACATTGGTGCAATCTGATCACGTGGTACATACATAGATAAAAACGCAGCTATCCCAGCGACTAGGCCGAATTGTCTAAGAACAAAAAGATTGAGGGTAGTGTGCGTGTAAACTTTCAAGATTCTACTATGGAAGGTTAAGACTGTACGTGTGACACATGCATAGATAGAAGAATGCAACTATTCCAGCCACTAAACCAAATTCTTAAAGAACAGAAACCTGAATATCGCTTGCTCATTGAATGCATTGTTACGTAATGTAATTTAAGGATAACACTACAAGTCCAAAAGCGTTGAAAAGATTCTTACGGTCGAGGTAAAGGTGTTTCTTTCCCCAGACAGTTCGAGGTCGAAGGTGAAGAATTGAGCGCCGGTATTTGCCAAAATGGAATGTTAGTGGTAGTTAGAAATAGATTAGCAATTCTAGTTGACCACTTCAATATATACCATCTTAGAGTTATTAAAAACGTATGTGCGAAAACGTGGTCCCAAAAGGTAGGTATGTCCGGGGCGTGGCTAACAAGTCAGTTGGAGATTATAAAAAACACGGGAGAAATAGTAGCAGTGTAGAGTAGAATCAATCGGGCAGCATGTGGAACAGCGGGTCGACGTCGGACGCGATGATTCTCTCTCTCTCTCTCTCTCTCTATCTCTCTCTCTCTCTCTCTCTCCATCTCTCTCTCTCTCTCTCTGCGCCCGTGAGTGACAATTCTACTGATGTAGTAGCAGCAGTTCCCTAAGCCTCATCTCGCTTCCTCTCGCACGCAAAACAAAACTACTGTGTCGGTAGTATGTTTTGTTATATAAAGATGTCTGCTCATTTTCGATCGGCGTTTTGCCTCTCTCATTATTTGGCGCACGATGCACCCAACAGCCAAGCATGTAATTTCTTGTCTCCAATGAATGACACCCGTACAACAACAGGCGCTATGGGTGCGGTCACCAATTCCCATGTGTCAGCGTCTCCCCGAAAACGATCGGCGAAAAGCAGGGGCAGCGGATGCAGAAAAAGGCTATGGTACAGTAGTGTGTGCGTGCTATGACAGTTTCTACTATGGACAGTTATGGATGTACACGTGACACATACAGAAAGTGCAACTATTTCAGCCACTAGGCAGGCAAAGTTTTCGAGAAAAGAAAAAACAAATAAACTGCTTCCTCTACTCATTGGATGTGTGTGTGCATAATTTCAAGTTTCTAGTATGGACGGTTGGAGCTGTACAGCTGACTCAGACCTTTTCAGCTTTGCTGCTTTTTTGGTCTGAACCTGAATGGCATCGTTGCTACATAGGAAAATAATGTCTACTCCAATAGTAGGAGTTTGACAAACTTTTTCTACGGACTATTTTAAAGATTTCTTTCTTTAGGCTGATTAAAACTATATGCGATATTCTGCTAAATGAAACTTTTGTGTCATTTACATTTAGTACCAAGCGTTAATGTCAGTTGTAGATACTGGAATTTCCACTTTTAAAGCTTAGAATAATAAAACAAACACGCAATTCCATTTATATATGGGTAAAAGGGATCAAACAGGATCCTACATTAAAATATCGTAGGCGTGACCTGTAGTGTGTGTGTGCAGAGTGCAAGTAAATCATCCAAAGGCCCTATATTTGAACCAATTGTGATAAATTGGTCAGCCCACAATATATCACAAGGAAAATGAAAATACAAAGATTAAATCTTCCACTTGTATTCGAGGTGCCTCGGGTTTATAGAGATGTTGGTCTCGTTATTTCGTCCGTTCGTTTTGTTTTCACTTTTATTTCACTATAGCAATTTACTAGAATCCACTTCCGGCTTGCTAAGCGCGCCAAAGCATCAACATAAACTTGTTAACTGTACCTTTCGGTAACACGTTCCCTCCTCTTGCCTCTCATGAAACTGGACGAGGGGTTGGACTTTCTTGATTTGTAATTATAATAGTATGTCTCCTAGACTGGTTGCCAGTCTGCCTTGCTATTTGCTCATAGTGTAAAGTGAACACCAATTGCCACAGCCTGAGTTTGAACACGGTTCATCGATTCCATTTTCCGTGATGTTAACTTTTAGGACACCCTGGCCATTAATGCCACAAACACATTTAGAATATTACAAAAATTAACTGACCAGAAAATGTTTTATAGTATTTTGCTTTGAAGTCAGATTACATTATCGGATTTTCAGAAAAATAACATATTTGTATTTAATGGAAAAAGAGATAACAGAACAAACAGAACAGAAATGTTGTCAACCATGTATTTTATATAAGTCACCTTTAGATGGCCGGGTACAACATCCCTCAAGAGCATTACTGACCCCATTTCGTAGGTAGACCCTTAACATTAAATATGCTGCCTACCCCAATATGGGTGAGGATTAGGATCTGATCGAAGTATGCAGTCTCAAGACAACTGTCTTCCCAGTGATGTCACCAAATACAGAGATTTAGGTTGAACATTTTACCAAAGGTGCAATATATTCCAGTGGGGTCTTTAGTACGTTCTCAGAATCATTCACGGAATAGGGTTAAGCTCTGACAACAGTTAGTCTACTAGAATAGATTGCCTTAGAGGAAACCCAACATTCCAAGCCATTCAGTTTACCATAACTAACCTTAATCCAACACGGACATACAGTTGCTGGAACTCGGAAAATTATCATTTCGTTCCTGTAAATGGAGAATATATTCAAGTTAGCCGAGTTTCACGAGATACAAGTTCTTTCGTAGCACATGTTGGGAGATACAGATAGTTAAACCTGCAACCAGGCCAATACGTGGCATGTTTTTGAGGGTTTCTCATTGATTGGAAACATTTGCAAAATGTGTGAAGAACAAAAAGATGCCTATATCACATTTATGCATCATCATGGGCCAGAGACGGTTTCACTGGCCACCCACACGAGACCGTTGCTGGGTTACAGAGCAGCATATCCTGACGACTATTGCTGCACCTACACCAACTGCTACAGGCATACAGTACATAATACCTGCACAAACCTTGTCAACAATAGAAAGCCTGTTTGAAAATTCTTAAGGAAATGTAAAATACTAGAAAGTAGAAGAACATGAGTAGAGGGAGGGTGTGCTGGAGTCATCGGTCGTGGGGGATGTGGATGCCAATTTCTCTGCAATCAGGTAAATATGCATCTGTGTTATAAATATTAGCTTTGATAGTTATGAATAAATGGAATTTGCAGTGGCTTATAGGCCTCCATGGACCATGCAGGATTGCAAATAAATGAGATTCAAAATTCACGATATCGCCAGTAATTCCCTGTCCTGGTAAATTCATTCAATTAAGTATACCGCGAGCCAATACATCGTAGTTAAATACTAGTACTTTTCCCTAACCCTAATACTAACCCTAACCCTAATCTTAAACATAACCCTAACCTGGAACTCTAACGTTAACAATTAGCCCTTAATAATGTATATAATTGTATACACTCGTGACTTTCAAAATCAGATGATAAACTGGCTTCCGGCTAATGACAGGATTTCAATAAATATCATTTTTGCATTAAAGATCACCCAAAGTCTCTAAGTATCCACGAATAAAAACCGCAATATCTATCAACACATACACACGCGCACATATATAGAGAAACACACACACACACACACATATACACACACGCATATGTATGGTACCTGTCCTAAGTATTTGAACACAGTCATTTCGCTTCTAATCGCTTGGTTTTGAGAGTGAATAACAGGAACAGTACGCAAGAAGAACCAAATGTTTTGCAATCAGCATAACAAGGCATGCATTTAGTCATGTCTTGTAGTTCTGAGTGCTAACTTTCTGTAAACTGTGTTTTTAATATAATTACATTTTTAAATGAAAAAACACAAGTTTTTTTTGTTTCTATCCTTTTAGAATGATTCCATGGCATTTAAAAAAAATAAATATAAAATGTTTGAATATTATTATCTGTATTGCTCTTAATCGCGTTGTTAAATATAAAAGTGTTTTAATGATCGGGGAATACATGTATTATCCATAATCCTTACCCGGTGTACTTCTAATAGGCGTTCTTGTTAATGAGCAAGTCTGCATTAACTAGATCATTTCCCTGTGGGCTTGTCAGTACGAGAATATAATGTCTCTTGTATGGTTTAAGCCGTCTTTGATAATTACCTGGTAGTGACAGATAGTATTATGCTCGTTTACACAGACATATCATGAATATCATCACCTGTATTTGAGAACGTAATTCACACATATCATAGATGTCTGTGTCTGTGTCTTATAATAAGAAAGTATACTCTAAAATTGTACAAATATGTAGTGTAAGTGTTTTGTTGATCTAAGTGAGCTTTTATGATAAAGATCTTAAATCTATTTCAATTCTAACCATATTTGCGTCCACATCGGAAGTGTTTGGTCTTTGATGCGGGATAAGATGTGCTGGAGCAAATCGATAAATCAACCATTACTCTCAAATCACTGCTCTTTATATATTCATGTACCGAATCAGCCAGAATCTGTGACTGTGTCAGCCGAACCTTGTGACCCTTTGATGAGCCGGGACGTGTACTTTGAAGAACTCTGGTCTACGCTTACACACAACTGAGAGTTATTTGGAGGTAACAGGTTTTATGTGCGTCTTTAGCTTTCCATTGTGTTTCTCCCTGACATGATATCTGACACCCGACAAATCTGGTACTGTCGTTGATAGAGTTACAAATGTCTAAACCTACAATCAGTGTATTCCAACCTACCAGACGATGTAACTTTAAAAACATGCTAGTAAGAAATACACATTTGAAAAAAAAGAGTAGATGGTAGCTTTGTTAATAATATAATATAAAAACCGACGTTACTTCGTTTGTTTGTTGGTTTCCTGTCATGCGAAAGCAAGCAGTAAGAGGAGAAGGGGATAGAGTGAACACATGGGCACGACCATGAATACTGATAATAAGCAAAGCTCTGCGGTGTGTGTATTCGCTTATTTAGACAGGTAACCGTTGCTGGTAATATCACTACTACTGCTACAACTGCTGCTACTGTTGTCTCAATTTCGATCGTTACCGAATTATGTTGTGTTATTGTTTTAAAATTATGTTTAAACGATTCCATGACACCTAAGATGCAATTAATTGATTATTTAAAGAAACAAAATAAAGTATGTTATAGCAAACGAAATTTAATCAAGCGTGGTCGATGTGGGTCATTCTGACTTTTTTGGTGGATGCACTGAACATCTCCCCGTAAATGTGTGGATAAGTAAGTTAAAGGGAAGTATAGATAAGTAGGTTCAAGGTTCTATTTGACCATCAATTAACACAGGCATTCCCGACCTCAGCAAGCATTCCGAGTGGGATGTTTGCACAACAATCTTTGATTCTTGACTCGAGTTCATAAATGTATCTTGATCGTTGTTGCATACACTGTGCCGTCGATGTATCCACACAAAAAGAAATCGCTAACCTTAACCCTTTCCATGCTGTGATTTTGCATCTCAGTTAAAGACGTTAGTGTTATTTCCATAAAAATGGGGATACGTGTAGAGCTTAAGTGTATAACTATTTCCCAGATATTGATCTATCGATTGATATCAATTTCACTGAGATCGGACAGACATTTGAAAAGAAAACACATGGAAAATAAAATATATATTCACTTTTGTGACACCCTGTATTATTCAACAACCAAACCGACATGACTTTACAAGTGTTTTCTTATAATTCGATTCAGTTTAGTTCCCATCCCAGGCAGAATGTCTAATTTGATGTGCGTATTTCTTTTGGAAACCCACAAATTCTACCTCGTGTGTTGAAAGACCCTTTTTTAGTATCGAGTTTCATTTATTGAAGCTGCGAATCAATAAATGTTGAACATTGTTTTTTTTTTCATTCTGTTTTTAACTCTCGATAATTCTGCTTCGTGCAGATTATACAGGGTGTCTCAAATGTCAATATCACTCTCTTTCTTTCAAAACAAACAGACGAACATTCTTTTAAAATGTGCACACATGAACTACAGTGTTGGAGAATTTTGTTATTTTAATTTTGCTTGAGTTAAAAAAAGAATCACTTCACTGGTAGACTTCTACATGTGAGCCAACTTCTTCATAGCACTTCAGCCGAACCAGCGATTGACACAGGCATTCCTGACATCAGCAATGATTTCGAGTAGGGTAATCTCTGATTATTGCCTCGGGTTCATAATGTTATTTTGTTGCACAAACTTTGCTCTTGATGTAGCCACTAAATAAGCCACCCACCCTAACACTTTTTTTGAGATTTGTACATCTCTGTTATAACGTTAGTGTCATCGCTATAATAATGGGGATATATGTACACGGGGGCGATTCCAGGAGACCAGACCCCTGTCCCGGCACGGTCAAGCACAATTAAAAGTATCTTTACATATCTGAATAAAGAAATCTCATAAATAAAACAAATAAACAAATAATCCCACGTAAGCATATATTAACATCTAAAACATTGATGTTTAAAATTGTTTTCTTTTTCACGTATGAATTTGTGGAAACATTTTTGACGCTCCCCCATCGCTCAATTCTTTTTCCGTTTCAAAAAGTGTATAGTTACTCTTGAGACACCCAGCATTGTTCTTCTTGTGCGTTAAGATACTTTTTTATATCGAATTGCATTTATTGATAACGTGATAAAAACGTGTTCTTCCAGCCGCGGTTAATAAGGCTGAAAATGTTTTTTTTTTAATTTCATTCTCGCTATCTCTGGTTCATGCACGATTTTCGTGCGTTCTCTGAGTGAACCTCCAGGAAAAGACATTCAAACTCCCAAACTCCTGACTTTCAAAATCTAATGGCGTCTGATAAACTGGCTTCCGACTAATAACAGGATTACAATAGAAATTGCATTAAAGATCACCCAAAGTATATAAGTATCCACGAATAAAAGACGCAATATCTATATATACACACAGGTAGAGAAACACGTGCACGCGCACACGCACACACGCACATACGCACGCATATGTATAGTACCTGTCATAAGTATTTGAACAAACAGCCGTTTTGCTTCTAATCGCTTGGTTCTCGGATATAAAAATAGGAACATTATGCAAGAAGAACCACAATTTTTGCAATCAACATCACAATGCATGCATTTAGTGGTGTTTTTTGGTTCTGAATGCTACATTTCTGTAAAATGTGTTTTTAATAGAATTACATTTTTAATGAAAACATGCAATTTTTTTTGTTTCTATCCTTTTAAAATCTTGTTCATAATTGATCAATCATCCCATGGAATTTTTAAAAAATAAACAAATAAAAGTTTGAATTTTATTGTTATTCTCTTTGCTCTTAATCGCGTTGTTAAATATAAAAGTGTTTTAATGATCGAGTAATACATGAATTCATCAATAATCCTTATCCGATGTAATTTTAATATCTTTTCATGTTAGTACGAAGGTATGTGCAGTAACCAGATCATTTCATTTTGGACTTGTCAGTACGTGAATATAATGTATCTCGAATGGTTCAAGCAGTCTTTGATAATTGCCCAGTGATGACAGATACTATTAACATCGTTTACCATAAATTGGGGAAAGGTTCAGATATCATCACCTGCCAGTTCTAAACAATATGTGAGAACTTCAATATGCACACGCATATAATATGTGTTTGTGTCTGTATACACACTTATAATGTAAAATCGTACAGATAGGCTTGAGAGTGTTTTGTTCATCTAATTGATTTTTATGATAGCACACTTAAAGCTATTTCAATTTTAACTTTGACAGCTGAAACTGTTGGTCTTTGATGCGGGAGGGTATGTGCTGGAACAAATCGATAAATCGACCATTATTCTCGTCTCTTCTCGTGTCTTTGGTCACCATTAAAATCCCCCATTATTCTCAAATCCCTGCTCGTCTCGTCTCGTTTCTAGGGTCACAACTAAAATCCCCGATTATTCTCAAATCCCTGCTTGTCTCGCCTCGTTTCTTGGGTCACAACTAAAATCCCCGATGATTCTCAAATCCCTGCTGATCTCGTCTCGTGTCTTGGGTCACAACTAAACTTCAGCATTATTCTCAGATACCTGCTCGTCTCGTCTCGAGGATCAAATATCGATTAGATTAAATACATGGGTTTATTATGCGCCCGCCCGCACGCGCGTCTATGTGTGTGTGTGTGTGTGTGTGTGTGTGTGTGTGAACGTGTGTGTGAGGAATAAAACAAATGTCACTGTATTGTGTGGCCGAAATAGATAGTGTAATAACATATATTGATACCACGTGAGAATCTATGTTAGGCTGAAAATATGCGTGAAATATGAATTCTTAATTGTATAGCAATCGGACCTTCAGAGTTGGTGTTCATTCTGATCACATCGGATTGCCCTACTTTTCTCTTAAATGGTGATCCAACGAGTCACAGGGTTGTCTAGCCATGCATATAAATTAAAATGTAATTACTTACAAAGAGAAGATATGATGTAGAAATCGATAACGCAAAGCTACAGAAAGTAGACCACTACATCTACGTAGGACAACGAATCTCCATGAAATGCTCAAAAGAAGAAGAAATCAACCGACGAATCACTTTAGGTTGACAAGCTTTCCTAAACAAATACATCAAACGATGGAACCATGATTCCGGCATTCACAGAATTCCAAGAGACTGGCTGCCACCGGCCAACAAGGTCAGCAAATATACAGTTATAATTAACAGCTGATTCTAAAACTCAAATAACATTTTTAATAAAATAAAGAAGACATTTTCAGTCATATATTTGAGTTTGGAAATTACTTTGAATTAATTGTAGAATATAACACCCCGAAAATCCCCTCTATTCTCAGTTTTGCAGAATCGAGGCCTTGCTAGCTCGTAATTCATCTGAGTGTTTGGTGATTGCTTACGTATACTCTTTCTTTAAGATGACCGCCAAAGGAAGAGAAACGACAACTGTGAAATCTGGCGAGGGTGGCGGTCATTCAATTTCCGATCCACGTGGAATTAATCCTCGAAGCTGAACATGGGAGGAAATTGCGGGATATTATATTCCTCAACAAATTCAACGTAATTTCCATGAACCAAAATAAATATTCAAATAGTTCTTGGGACGATTGACCGGCTTCTTGTTGTTTGTGTTGTAAACATGACGTTTCGGCCGATCCATTCTCCGGCCGTCTTCCGGTCTTCAATCGTTCGAAGAACTATGTGAACAAGAAAAACCTGGTGATCAACATTCAGCGAAGACCTTCAGAAGGTTGCAACATGCCGTGGATCGTTCAAAATGGTGACAAACCATTGCCAATTATTTTCTGTCGCATGGGATGGTCTAAACTAATTCAGGGGTGGGGGTTAATCTCGTATTGCTTGATTCAATTGTCCGTGCTTTCCGACCTTTATTGAACAAGGTCAAAATAAGTGATAAGGAGACTCTGCCCACATATTATGCTCTGATAATTTGAGTAGCAGACCAAACATCGATATGGACAGTTTTCGAGAACAAGAAGGAATTCGGTGGGCATGGCCGGAGCGTACAATCCAATTGTCCGTTCACTTTTAGGAAGAGGACATTCCTGCTGATAACATGATTTGTGTTCAGTGTCGGTTGACTTGGTGAATAATCTATACGTTTGGTCATCGTGAATGCGACGATGGACACAGTACACAAGCACTCTCAATAGCGTCTCACTGATATGTGAGTAACCACACGGGAGAGTGTGTGTGTATGTATACGTAGTAAGATCCACTTTGATTGGATTCGAACACAACGCAACCAGTTAAGAAGATATTCAAAACGGATTGATATTGTCCGGACAGTCCTCGTATGTATTTATATGCAGATGAGATGTTGTCAGAAATGCTGGAAGCTCTGCGTGTGTGTGTCTGCACTATTTAATCTAAACGAATATAGTTTTTTTTCTTGGTCATTTGCATATTTCAGGTATGATCTTCTATAATTAAAAATCGTACTTTTCTATATAGATTTCACTTTTTCTATAGAGACATATACAGACATAAAATATATCCAGAAAGCCCTGGAGAATGTTGAACTATATTTCCCCTTGAGGTAAGTTTGCTGTTTTTGTGTTGATTAATCAACATTTCCGTTAAATGTTCTATCGAAATATATAAATAAATTCCAGGTAATCTATATTATGAAGTAGTAACATGTGTATATATGTGAGTGTTTGTACTCATATTCAGAACTATGGCTACAGCGGAAAGAACAAAGGCATATCTGAATTCAGCAGGTCTTAATTTACCTACAGCACAGAATTTAGGTCGAATTCTGCAAAAGAAAAAGAAATGTCGATGTCTGTGTGGTCTACATTAAAAGAATTACTTGTATTGCTAAATAAATTAGTGAAAGCATCAATACACCAGTGTTTAGAAACGAAGTAATTACAATCGGCGGACCGAGTTCGAAACGTGACGGAGAAAACCCATTGTTTTTCTTTTTATTTCCTGTGCTTTCAATCTTCCGAGAATGTGTCCGTTTTAAGAAAGGAAATATTAGAAGGTTTATAATAGGGGGTCCTATTTACAATATGTAATAACGTGGTTGTGTATGTGTTTGTACTCTTATAAGTCAAGAATCACATATCACAGATGACAAACAAGGGTATATTCGAAATCAGCAGGGCTCAATTTATACAGCACGCATAGGCTGGGGTGGTGAGAAGTATTAGATAAGTTGTAGGAGAGAGAAGGGAAGTGGGTACATGCTGCTTCTATAACGGTTCGCTGCAAAACTAACGCATTTCTTCATAAAAGTGGCGTGAAGTGAACTCTTGTGATACCTGTATGTATATATGTATACGGAATTTGCAAACTATGCGCATAAACGCAATGTATTCAATCACTATATATTCCTTAGTCAATAATATATAAAACAATAAACAATGATATGATATAGAAATATGCCTGCTTCCTGAAGCCAATCTCTGCCTTTAACGTTCAATAGTTGAACCCAACAGAATATTTTAGCATCGGTCACTCCTGTAATTCGAGGTTGGTTCAAGGTTTGTTTAATGACAAGTTTAAGGATTATAGTTCCATATAAATCCGCAGGTATAGTGAGAAATCCCCTTTCCGCTGACTCGTACAAACATCTGAAGATAATACTCCCAGAATCCGGGTGATTCCACGAACATGATTTTCTTCCTGTCACTGGTATGACGAGTATTTCCGCCATTGCATTTCTATGCCTAAACCAATAAAACGTTTGTTTTGTTTTTATTGATGGTAACTCAGTTGTATCTGTGAGTCAGAGCTTTTATATTGCAATGGTTTATTTGCCTTGGGCTGTCTTGCGATGGACAAGGGCCTTTATCTTGCAATGGATAACTATTACTTTTCACCCCCTTCCGCAGATAATGACTTAATTGACTGTGCAGTGGATCGACTTGAATGGAATCTATGACGGCTTAAAAATTCGGTGTTCAGTTCAATGAAATACACTTTGAGAGTCGGACACAAAAAGAAACACAACGGCGAACTAATTGGATTCTGCGGCGAGAAGAAGATTAATATTGGCGCACGTTGAATTCAATAAATATGAATTCAATCGAAGTCGAAAGAAAATATGCTTGTCTTTAGGTAATGGATACAAGATCCTAATAAAAGGCTTTTCTCCCTTCTCTCTTCGGATATAATTAGGTGGATACAAAGAATGGAAAAATAGAGGCAAGAACTGATGTTCTCGTTTCTGCATGTGAATTTAATTACGTTCCAACTCTGATATAAAATGTTTTTTATAGCTGCGTTCTATGGACGTGTATGTTGATTAAACCTTAATGGTGTTTAGGTGTTGATAACATGGTGAATTTGAGTGTACAGCGTGTTTATTAAGAATCAGTTGCATAGATTAACGATTATTGCCTATAGAAAAGGAATGTGTAAGTGACTGCAGTTTGACCATACAGACCAATGATACAGGCACAGACCAGAATCTGTCCTGGAGAATCGTAACACATAACACCTTCTGAGACTTTGAGTTTCAAACAGATCACCCAATCCAGGTCAGAAGACCAGATCTAGTTATAAGCGAACAAGAAGAAGAAAAGAACGTGTCAGTTGATTTCGCTGTTCCGAAGGAGCAGGAGAGAGATACAGAGAATGAAAGTGAACAGATGGATAAGTAGTTTGACTTTGCAGAGAAATGAAAATAAATGTGGAATATTAAGGTGGCATTAGTACCGATCGTATTCGGAGCACTGGGAACATTCTTGAACAGCCTGGCAAAAAGGTTAGCGGAACTGGGAATCCGGGGAAGAACCAGAAAAAGTTAGGTAGATACAAAGAATGGAATAATAAGAAATACAAAGATGTCCTCGCTTCTACAAGCGAATGTATTCACATCCCAACGCTGATCTAAAACGCTTCCCCATTTAAATGAAATAGGTAAATGCTTTTCACAGCTGCTTAGTGAATTTGAGTATTTGAGTGTATGCGCTGTTCCTTTTCAAAATCAGTCGCAGAGTATTGACAATATTTTCGATAGAACCGAATGAATCTTCTTAACCTAAAGCATATTTCACGGACGCTGTTAAACAGGGAAGGCAATGCGAGCGGCCGAGCGGGCTGAAGAGAGAGAGGGAGAGACAATAATGAGATGTCGGACAAGTTACACTTACGTGTATTAGCCTAAGTGCAATATCTAGTAGTAGTGATCAATAATACAAGAACATGTCAATTGAATTCGCCCTTCTGATGGATCATAGAGTAAAACTGAAGGGTAGTGAAAAGCTTGGCATTGTCAGAACAGTGAAAATATATTTGGAATACGAATGTGGTCGGAGTCCTGGGAACATTCCTGAAGAGCCTACCAAAGAACTTGGGGGAGGAATTGAAATCTGGGGGAGGACCGAGACCATCCAGGTTACAGCACTGCTGACATCAGCTAGAATACTGAAGAGAGCTCTTGAGTATTGGGGATATTTGCTCCCCGGTGAAAGCCACCTAACACTACTGAGATGAAAAATCAACGAGTAATAAGAAGAAACTGCTCAACCTTGGGAAATTCCACAGGTTTTGACAATATTATTATCTGATGACTATGCTCGTCTTTCCCACTTTAGCAGAATCTCTCCATTATGCATTCCATTATCCATTCCAATCTTCATTGCCCGTCCATGTATTTATGTAAATCTTATACAAACATGGATAGGTTTCATATGCGCAAACTTAAATACATCCCCCCCAGTTAACTAACCTTTCTTCTCCACACCCACTCGCCTATTAAACTACCTGACTGTCTTTTCTCCACTCTCTCTTTTTACCCTCCAATTACTAGTCTATATTCTCCACTCTCTCGTATTACACTTCCTAACTGCTTTCTTGACCTTCCTATTCTGTACTCGTATTACACAACCCAACTTTTCTTTTCTGCACTCTTTCTCTCTTCCTACCTTCTTATTAAACTACCTAATCAATCCCTTATGTTAGTATTGAAATCGTAACAGCCTAATTACATCGAAAGCAACTGTTAACAAACAGAATACTGCGAAGTCTTACTGTCTTTTGATCCCCAGCCAAAAATACCAGTCACGACTGTTATGAAAGGTTAATGAATCCACAGATACACAAACAACGAGATTCGGCTCACGATACGTTTCATAGAAACGGTGGTTTAAATCTGTTTACTAATGATTAATTCTATATTTACGCAACACTATTTTTGTTTTCAAATACATTGAAACATCGGATAGAACTTTCATTACAACCTAATAAACAAGCAACCAGTGTCCTTACGCTGGCTACGGTTCCAGTTGCCCATGCCCATGTTAAACATCTATATCGGCCCTGGTTTGCGATATATGAAAAAGATTTAGATGCGACAAGAACCCAAAGTTGCGTCACTCACTTCACCTTGCGCTATTTTACACACTCTAGGGGGTGATACGGATTTATTCCTTTCTTAAGAGCATTAGTGCGAAGTGAGCACAAGCTGTTTCAACCGGAGTTTGAACTCGGCTTGCTGAGTCCATTCCCGGTGTCGTTAACCTCTAGGCCACCGCGCACCTCCTAAACAACCTAATATTAGGGTTTTATACAAAGAGAAGAAGCTGATGTTGGAATCATCTTGTTATTTCCCCAGTTGTATATGTTGATCGAATCCTTTGATACAGAAGGATTTCGCCCGAGTTCCACATAAAATGGCGCCATATTTCTACATGTCTCCACACGTTCGTATCTGATTGTCTGTTTTTGTTTTTAATTCCCCTTCATTGACATCAGTAACACATCAATATTCCTTTGATATTCACATAGAAATGGTGTCAGTGGGAATAACACGTATCCGAGACTTGACGGCGTAAATATTAAAAAGAAACACAATGGATGCATAAAGGAATAATAATGATGCTATCGTCATCTGCACACCAGGAAATACAGTCATTAACTTTGGTTTCTCAATTTCTAGAAATAATGTCAGTGGGAACAGATATCAACGAGTAGAATGCGTAATTACTAAAGGGAAACAAAATTAATAAATACATCAATACTAACTATGCTATCGTCATATGCGTATCAGGAAATGGACTAGAACAGGAAGTCATTAATTCTGGTTTCTCAAAGGTCGTGAGTGGAAATTGATGATGTTCGGTAGGGAAATGTGCTTTCTACGGGTTTCTATTAATTAGCACATGTTAATGAGATTCATGAGAAAGATATATGTAAGGACAACGTCTCGTAGCGACAAAAACACAACCTAATTTAGATTATATTTAAAAAGAGATAAACCTACAAATAAAAAAAAAGATTCCTACATCTCCCACGCATTTGCATAACAAACACTTTCTAATGTGTTTCTGCAGTGGATGATTGTGACATGTTTTTTTGTTATTTTAGTAGGGTTTTACAAAGATAAACTGTGTTAATGTAATAATTGCACACATCTTGTATGAAAACATTTGTTGATAAATGGAATAAAGTCTTTAAAAAACGAAGAAGAGTATATTAATGATTGAGTGTCTCTTTATTCACCATTATAATGGTGTTTCCAAATGAATTGAAACGTCGGACAGCACTTTCGTGTTAACCTAATATCATGGTTATATACAAAGAGAAAACATCTTGTTATTCCCCAATTTAGATCTTTTGATACTGAAGGATTTCCCAGAGTCTCACATGAATTGACGACATGTTTATTTGCCTAATTATCACGTTCGTGTGTGTTGATGTTTGTTTTTGTTTCCCTTTCATTGACATCAGTAAATAATTAATGCCCTTTTGTTATCACCGTAGAAATGATGCCTTTGGAAGTTTCCTAAACGGAATTACTAAAAAACAAACAAAATAACGCATGATGATATTACATCATCCTCACAGGAGAAACAGGAACTAGAACAGGGAGTAATTAATATGTGCTTTTCAAAGGCGGTGAGTGGACATTTTTAGTTATGACATTTCGTGGGTAAACTGTCCTTGCTAGAGGTCTATATTAATAAGCACATGTTCATGATATTCAGGAGAAGAATGTATTTAAGGACATTATTTGCCAGCGTCGAAGAAACGGCCTTAATTTGGTTTCTAAACTCTTCGAGAAAAAAGATAAACTTCATAAATACATGATGTATATGTCATATCTATGCAGTTCTGTAGAAAGCAATAGCCGTGTCATGTATGTATTAACATATTGACAACACGTCCATACAGAGAACGATTTCTAATGTATGTTATAATAAATGTCATTCAAGTATTCACAATTCATGTCTATAATAAACGAGTATCGATGCATTTCTAGTGCCAAGCCATTCAATAATAGACTATTCCCATGTCATTTCTCTAATACACGATTATCAATGTATTTCTATAGTAAATGATTCCCAAGTTATTCAATAATAAACGATGTCCATGTCATTTCTATAATATACGAGTATCGATACATTGCTACAGTAAATGATTACCAATCCATTCAATAATACACACTTCCAATATCATTTCTATAATAAACGAGTATCGATGCATTGCTACAATAAATGATTACCAAGCCATCCAATAATAAACGACGATCATGTCATTTCTCTAATACACGAGTATCAATGGTAAATGATTCCCAATTCATTCAATAATAAACGATTTCCATGTCATTGGTATAATAAACGATTACCAATGTATGTTTATAGTAAATCATTCCCAAGTCATTCAATAATAAACGATTTCCATGTCATTTCTATAATAGACGAGTATCGATACATTGCTACGGTAAATGATTACTAATCCATTCAATAATAAACTATTCCCATGTCATTTCTTTAATACACGATTATCAATGTATTTCTCTAGTAAATGATGCCCAAGTCATTCAATAATAAACGATTTCCATGTCATTTCTATAATAAACGAGTATCGATACAATGCTATAGTAAATGATTACCAATCCATTCAATAATAAACGATTCCCATGTCATTTCAATAATAACAGAGTATCAATGCATCATTATAGTAAATGCGTGTCGATGCATTTCAATAGTAAACGAATGTTAATACATTTCTATTGAACTTGGTTTCACAGTGCTTTTATAAAATGAATGATGTCTTGTGTATATCTATCTTCATGTTTTCGCAGGTCTTTTCTACTGAGCGAGGGGGGCAAGTGGCAGGAGAGGAATACATAGACATAGAGAGAGAGAGGGGGGAAGCTTCGAGCTTTTATGAAAAAAATACATCCACTATGCAAGAGAAATTCCAAAAGAATGAAAGCTTCGAAAACAGAATGTACGATGCGTGCATGATTCAAATATACAAACAACGCCAACAAGATACTGCACGGTGAAACTTACTCAAAAACGATTTCTGATATGAAGGTTTGTAAAGAAATATATAATTATTGTGAAATATATTTGTGCAATTTCAACTTTGCACATATATCGTCACTTCAATTCTATTTTGTTTGTTTAAGGAAATACTTGTAGAAACTAAATCGCTGACAAATTCCAATTCCATTCCTCCATTCTGCCAAAATACTGTATTCTTAATTCGAAGCACTACAAATATCCATGGAATGAATGTGGGAGGATTAATTCGACATATCCCACAAATCTTGAGAATAAGAGTAAACATGAGATGCAATACAGTTATGATAATGGAAATATATTTGTTTTCAAATCATTAAAATAACAGTTTTCACTGAGAATTCATTAGATTTACAATTCTGTGTTACGTTTTACTTTTTAGATGAAAACAAAGTCTAGATTAATAGGCAGCGTGTCCGTCCATCTGTCTGTCACGCCCATCTGTCACACTTTAACTATCTACGTTGGAAGAAATGGCAATATAGGTTATGTTTCGAGGATGGAAACCCACCACGATGACCGCAAATATGTATAGAGAAGCAGGGTAGGCGTATGCAAAATGATGGGTGGAACATAAAGATATTTACGAGAGATCGGCTGAACTTGACCGTCGAGAAAGGGGGAAAGGCTCCCATCAGATTCTTCATATACTACCGTGCTTTAGATATCAGCCCCTATGTATACCATTAGCAAAGGAACGGGTATTTTACTAGTATATACATATTTGCACATCTTTGCTTTTTGAAGAGTTTCCAAACATATATGTCTGTGCATACCCAAGACACAATCGCTCATGATTACTTTGGTAATTTTGCGTTTCACCATTTTGAAGAGGAAGGCATTTGCAAGAAGTTGAATCAAGATAATTTTAAAAGTTGACACATTTCAAAGAATTACATTCCATATTGTATTTCATTACCACGAATCACACAATTATAGATGTTTACTAAGCCCATAATAATAGATTCACTTGAAAAGCTGCCAATAAACACCTCAGACTGACAATACAGGACAAAGGCCATCTATCATCGGACATAGGGAATCTTCCTTCTCAATGTGTTATCGGAACTTTGAAGACCTTGTAATCATTGGTGAATTCTGTGTTAAATCCTGACCGAATTTCTCTGAGACAATTCCACACAGAAGTTTAGTTTTGTTTTTCGTGGAAGACTTTCTTGAGAATATTTCGTTGGTGTACCTTCTTCAAAGTGGATTTACAGAATGTTTCATGAAGGAGGGAACCTTGCACGGACATTGTCTGCACTACTATTAGTCACGTTGCAATACAGCTCTCAGAGACAACAGTATTTGGCATTCTAAATGATTGCATCCATTCCTTTGGGTTGTATCAAATATGTGATGAAACGGGTAGAAACATGCATCCAGTTTAAATGTAAAATTTAAATGTAGGATAATCTTTTTGTAATTTGTGTTTTTTTAAAATTGTGCTTAGATTTAAACTATTTCAAATAAAAGTTGTCAAAAAGACTGTTCAACCTTTTTGAAACACACTGTAGTTATTAGAAATCAAGACTTAACATTTAATATCTCCTTAAGTAGACAAGGTTGCACATACAATTATGATAAAACCCACTCGAGGGCAGTTTTTATTTCCGCTGCCAAAGTAGATGATTTTCCACAATCCATTCTGCAGTATTCGATTTATTAGGGATTATTTGAGACTGTTTCAACAATTACTTCGTATCTCAGCCGCATTCTCTTGCCTGATCGTCTTGCAAGTTAAAGAAAGGTTAATGTTTTCAGATTAATGATTTATATTGATGTATAGTCATTGTCATTTGCAGATGGAAATGCAATTAAATAATTACGAAAATCGGAGGCAAGAATACGCACCTTCAGATCTGTAAACTATAGAATGTATATCATTATTGTCTGTTATGATTTCACATTACAAGTAACTGGTAGTTACACTGGAATAAGTGTGTGAATTCGCAAGGGGGATATTTTTGAAATGAATGGGGCGCCATTACTCTAGGTAGGCTATTTATTAGTTAATATTAAATGTTTAAATAATACTGTCCTGGCAGACATTGTAATATTTAACTGAAATGCATGTTTTACCGTGTATAAATAAAACACATACATATTTACGTAATCGTCCTGTGCATCTAAGATGTATTAATGTTTTCCTATACGTTAAACAATTCAATAAAAACATATTTCATCCTGAGGTTGTATGGACACCTGGCGTCAAGTTATTTTCCAATAACAATTGTCTTTTCCAGTCAGGTTGCACTGTCGGTGGGGGTTAGTAAAGCATATGGCGTTTACCAAGAAGGCGCTGTTGATGTCTGCCCGGGGTAAAAATATCTGACGGTCTGGAAAACATGGCGTCTGTTTATACGGACTGCATACTGTTCTAATGTGAATACGGTAAACTCTGTGATTTGTGGAGAGATCTCAAAACATAATGTATATTGGTGTGTTGGTGTATTGGTGCCATTAGACTTATTATTACGTTAAAAGACCACACGAAAAAACCCTGCCATAAGTTATTTACCGATCAGAACGGAGGTTTGCCGGTGAGTACGAAAGGTATCCGATACATTTCAAAAGGTTTAGTTTAACATCCTTATACAGCTTCAAATGTGGCAGAATTCGGACCAAAGATTTAGAAATACAAGAATTACAAAAATATTGAAATAACTGGCTAGGTGAGGAATTGATTGAATTTTGGGGCGGATCCAGAATTAGTGTACACTTATCTCCCCTGCGTTAGAGCTTTCGAGTTCATCTAAAGAAACATTTATACCATTCATTCGTTTATTTCTTGTAGCTCGCAACTAGGTCAGACAGAGGGTTCAGGAGTGTTGTGAAGAGATTGGTCGTCCCCTTAGGAGAATTAAAGGTATCGCCACGGGGGTCTCTCTACATGATTCTCATATTCCTGATACAGACTAGGCTCGACGTTGCTTAACATCGTACGAGAATCTATTTCAGTAGAAGCATTCAGTGACGAGTTTAAAAGCTAATATCATCAAAGCCCATAACAACTCACCACGAACGTTCTGGATCTTTCGAAAATTGTTTTTCTCCTTTCGGGAAAGATGTTTTCAAATTGTTGTTTTGATTGCTCCTTCCATTGGGGTTATTGTTGGGAATGTTGCTCCATGGAAATCCCGACGTCCTGGATTAAATGGTTTTAGCGGATTTTAGGAAATGATTGCATTGCGTTGCACTCGACACTAAAATGTTATTTTTTTATATTTCTTTCGATTTTTTTTGATTTTTTATTCTTTGGTCGAATTTCTGTAAACATGTTAAAATGAACTTTTTGAAATATATCAGATACTTTTTCTCTCTCTCTCGCTCTCTCTCTCTCTCTCTCTATCTATCTATCTATCGATCTATCTCTCTCTCTATATATATATATGTGTGTGTGTGCATGTGTGCGGATGCGTGTGTGTGCGTATGTGCGTGCGTATGTCTTGATGTATGACTGCATTCTAACTTATTAACCCCCCAATACACCCCCTGTACCCTTATCTGATCACATCGTTTAACCCCTAATCACCAAGACTGGTTCCATATATCTTCGAACAACTGGGCCTGGACAGAGTAAGATTGATAAATAGACCATACACGTAGATACGGCGGTCATTAAGAGATATTATCAAACGTTTAATCGATTCAAGAAACAAATCATCCACGAATGCAAAACCACAGAAGAGATACCGTTAAATACAAGCAAATACATGATAGATAAAAGCTGGTAACCCCAGCTCTTTTTATTGTGAATCTATTTCAGAAATGTACAATGAAAGAAGATTACTTAGAAGAATAGATGTATTCCTCGTATCATTTCTTTTCTATTAGGCGCGTCCGTGCGTCGACTCTATTAGAAGAGATACATTTCCATTGCTGTTCTCTATTCAAACATTAAATCCTTTCGGTTGTTCCTTATAATCTATATCTGTCGGTGGAATTTGAAATCGTTTTCTTTTCCCCTGATATAAATTCTACAATTTAAAGGTTTGGACATGGTTATCCGTGTCTAATCAGTACAGCGTTAACAGTTAGGCCACTTACATGCTTGACTCGTGTGACATCTCGGGTAGATTGTGAGTCAGGGTGAATCGTCAGACATGGTGCAGCATTAGGTAAAACCCTCAACGCGTTCGGAATTCAAATCATTCCTTTGTTTTCGATGTTGTATACTTACCAATAATCTTAAAATCATCCACTTGAGTTCAAACGGCTGACCAAACACATTTAAGTGTTCATTCTGATGAAGATCTAATGAAGACAATAACCAGATACTATTTCATATGTAAACTCTATAGCGAAAATTAATGATTAATGATTGGGGCGATATGTGATAGAACAATACGTCAGGGTGCAATATTACTATTCTGCTATTTAGGGTTGTGGATATATTTTATCGATTTCAACAATTGAGAAAAGGGTTTTAGTGGGTGTTATTTTTAATGGGGGCAATCGAGCAGACCTGAATATTGCCAGGAGAGTCACCGACGGAACTGAAACATGGTATTTAACGATGAGATTGGCTCTCACACTAAGAACAATGCAACGCGACTAGGACAACATGCTGAACATGGCCCAGAGAGATCCCACGGCAGCACATTATATTAGAGAGAAAGCTAGTTTCATATATATCGAAGACGCCATTAGGAATCTTAACTGGCATTTTGCAAGAATATCAAATCGCCACTTTCAAAGTGGATGTCCAGAGGGCATATGCGAAATTATGACAGGCGAAAAATAAGATGGCGTTATGATCAGTTCAGCATGCATTGTCATCATAACGCCCAGGAGCGAAAACATTGGTAGAACTTGGGCAATGCATATGTCCAACCACGGACTGCAGATAATGGAGCCTACGGCCAAACAAAACAAAGCAATTAATTGCATGGCAGCAGATAACAAAAGCGATATGATTTCTGTGAAGAAGAGGAAGAAGATACAGAGAGACAAGACTAAAGTATTAAACATTATAATAACAGCGACTACCCGTGTTGTCAAAAATGATGAATGTTTATTAATTATTTGTTTTATTAATTAAAGAAGAGAGGAAGGAAGCTGAAGTAGAATGTCAGGAAATGTAATGCTGTGAAACTGGCATACTCCCTTTTCCACTAGACAGGCGGACTGACCAAGCAACCAACACACACTGGGGATCGTTATACTTGGATACTAATATCTAGCTGGACCCGAAAAATTCCCCAGGTGTTGACAACTAGATTTATTCATGATATCATGCTATTCTATCTATGTGTCTTCTCATTCTCTCCCTTATCCCGTCCAATCTGCATTGCCCCTCCATGTTTGTATATAAACATTAATGGACAACACTGACACATGTTGAGTCATCCTTTGCGAGGAAAGCAGGGCTATCTGATGTGACCAGAATGAACATCACATTTAAAAGCCAGTTTTCATCCATATGTTCACGCATTTGCGCATTAAGGGAGATCGCTAGCATTTAAGAGTTACCTCCCCTCATAAATCAGTCCACAATAGTGGTGAGAATGGAAGCAGACCCCACACTGTTATCATTAAGTTGCAAACTACCCATATTGTTTTATGCATTCATCAGGTAGATTTTTGGGAAATGACAATCTGCAAGAAATCTATTTAATACCTTAACATATTTCGACGTATTATGTCGTTTTCAAAAGGAAATTTGTATTGATGAATGCATCCAGTCGAGGCGCTTGTTTGGATGGAGAATTCCCTGTCTGTGTGTGTGTGTGTGTGTGTTAGTTTTTGTAAATGCCTAATGTCTTTGACCTCGGGTGTCAGGTTTTTGGCTGATGGTATCCAGTGGTTTGGTGACCTCAGTTTGTTGGTCAGGGATCGCCTCAACAACCGCATTACCAACACAGAGGAAAATACACTCAAACAACACATCACCAGAATCAGTAACACGCAACACACCAAACTACAACAGAAACTCACAGCCCTATGCAACAACAACAAATGGAAAGACATCGGACGAAACGACCTCATACTAAACATATCCAACACCACACTCACCTGCACCGAACTGGAAGCCTTCAGCCTCGGCCTAAAATTCGCCACCGGTTCAAACAACAACAACATCACCGACATAATAGCCAGAAACTACCGACACACAGACTCATAATTCACCAAAGGCTACATACAAGGAATCATATCCACCACCACCCACACAAAACACACCGACACCTCCATACCAAAAAGACTCAGGAAAATAGCCAACAACGAGAAAATCACAATCACCTC
>VCCN01004880.1:880340-893113 GCA_006491835.1 Architeuthis dux
TTACGGTTTAGGACTAGGGTCGGAGAAAAATTTAGGTAAAAACATTTTTTCACAAAGGGGTGTATGTAGCGAAATAGACAGGATCAGTTTACCAGTGACCAGTGGGGATGGGAACGTGGTCAGATTTGGAATATGTGTCAAACTGCCTACGTGACCAAGAGGGGTATCAGGTTATCGAAAAACCGTTGGGAATTCGAAAAGTGGGAGGAGTTATGACCATTAGGTGTATAAAGGCTAGAGAAAAAAACAGTAGAGTTAGTTGGGGGTTAGGAGGCAGTGGGGGTCGATATGCCCTGCCTAAACGGCCCGGCAGCGGCGGTGCCAGTAGAATTAGCAGCAGCAGTAAAGTAGTAGCCCTGAAAAGTAACCCACTCCTATAAACAACGACAATGCAACAGAATTTCCGTACCTCGCCGAAATATATACGTAGATGTTGTCGTCTTTTCTCTCTTTGTGTCCCCAAATGAATTTCCCTCCACAGAGAAATTTGGCTCCAGTCGACAGACCCGGACAGAGAGACATCAGCGGCAGATCGGACATGAGAGACCATCATCATCATCGTCGTCATCACCATCATCATCATCGCCGTCTGCAGCCCGCGGAGGCGAACCGGACAGACAGACATCATTATGATCATCATCGCAGTCCACAGCCGCGGAGAAAGAAATGATCGTCTCTGAAACTCTCTCCCTCAACAAATCTTTCCCTCATGGCTACCTTCTCAGAAACTGCTATCTCTCTCTTTCCCTCGTGGCGGCCGTGATGGTATAGTGGTTAGTACACCCGCGTTAGGCTACATGGGTTACAATACTTCATCTAATACAAATAAATGATAAAACTGCTTTACTGATACTACCAGCACAAAATTCAAAAACACACATGGCACCGGGGGGATCGTGTAAAGAGTGATTTTAAAGGTTGAATGTGGTCTTCTGCAAACTATCAAAGTTATTATAGCTTAGTTGGCAAGGCAACTGCTATGTTAAACCAGGCTTCCCTGTGGCAAGAGGGGCGTGAGTTCGAGTCTCACCGTGAGCTTATTCTTTAATTCCGATCCACGGTGTTTACTCACTGCCGTAGACTGACGGCCTGAGTTAAGTTGATAAAAGAAAACTAAACACTAAAATAAAGCTAAATAGTAGTTTTCTGTTGTGTGACTTTAATATTTTAAGAATGTTCTCAGTAAGAAAACCCCCGATCATTGTTTTAAGTGCATTCATATATAGTTATTAAGCTTAGTTTGTATGGCACAAGGCCTGAGGTACGGAGCACTTAGCGAGGACAGAACTCACTATAGTAGTAATGGTCTGCCATACTAGTTTGCTAATTCTTCCACAAGTCTTGGACATTCAGTGGGGATCAAACTCACTGAATTAGAAATTGTTCGTTACGCTATCTTGCTCACAATGTGTATTTTGAGCGTGTGAGAATGGGTGTTAATATATACATTTGATATGGCTCGATATGGCTTGATACCGTTCAACGAGTTCAGAATGATCTCAATATTATTAATGGCTGTAAGATATTGCACCCAAAATATAGAGTATGTATACATACATAAGAACTAAACAAAGGGACCAATCTCCCAAATAAAAAATACGATCACTCTGCCAGGGGGGAGGGGGATGAGACAAAGTCAAATATATGTATATGTGTAACGCCTTTAGGGTGGGGCAGAAATAAAGGAAAGGAAAACGTTTGTTCCGCTTGATACAGATTGCACCTAACATCAGAGGATACACGGTATGGATTGGCATTGATACCGTTCATCGAGTTCAGAAACATTTTGGTCCATACGTTGATGGCATGTGACATTTTATCCATAACAATATTCCGCTGGTTTTCTGTAGGTTGGTATGGATTGATACAGGTCATCAAGTTCAGAAAAAGGTGTGATTCAGACAGTTCTGTCATGTGACATGTTATCCATAACAATATTCTGTTGATTTTCTGTAGCTTGATATTGCTTGTTACCGGTCATCGAGTTCAGAACAAAATTGCTTCACACGTTGACGCCATGTGACATCTTATACAGAACAGTAGTCTGCGGCGTTTTGTAGCTTGATATTGCTTGATACCGCTCATCGAGTTCAGAAAAGGTTTGATTCACACATTGATGCCATATGATAGGTTATCCATAGCAATAGTCTGCAAGTTTTCTGTTGCTGGTGATCGGTTCCTATCAATTAATGAATTCTTTTTGCTCCGTTTTCGCTTCCTCTTTGGGTTTCCAAACATGGAGCAGATCTCTCGTTTGAAATTGTCGTTCAACCAGCCGTAGAGGAAAGGGTTAATACAAGATGAACTCATAGCGAAGCTTTTTAAGAATAAGTCTGTAATGTAGAAGAAACCTCCCTTCACCAAATCAGGGTAAAACTCAACGATTAGACTGAATATATTCCACGGTAGCCAACATATCGTGAACAGAGTCACTATAGACACAAGGATTCTATTAGTTCGTTGGCTTCGTCGATTTTCCGTTTTTTTCACCGGCCTGTTTTTTAAGACAGCGTAAATCCGTCCGTACAAAATCGAGGTTACCATTATAGGAATACAGAATTGCACGAGGAAGAGGGACACGGTGAAGATCTTCCTGATGGTAACTGAAGGCCATTTTTCAATGCAGAGTATCTTGTCTATGCCAAGGAGAGGTACATTCAATTCAACAAGTCTCGTGTATATAAGCATCGGTATGGCCGGGCCAATAGCCAAGAAGGCAATAAGTATGACTAATCCAACGGCCATCCTGTTACTCATTCTCTTACGGAAGGGATACAATATTAGAATGTATCGATCTATAGCGATCATAAGGATACACATTGTGGAATCATATATTGGCACGGCGAAGGATGCGGTGAATACTGTGCACATGGCTCTCCCGAAAACCCAATTGTCATTAAGTTGATAGTGTAGCTGGAATGGAAGGTTCAATACACACATCCCGATGTCGGAGAGGGCTAGGTTAGCGATGAAGATATTCGTCACTGAATGTAGTTGTGTGTTGCTGATGATCACAATAGCGATAGTGATGTTGCCTAGAAACCCGATGACAATAATCAGGACGTAGACGAGGATAATAATCACTTGCCAATGTAATTGCTGTAGGTTACTGAATTCTGTTTGTGTGACGTTGTGGTCGACCAGGTATTTTTCACTGAGGTTAAATTTTTCTAAAAGTTCTCTGTATCCTTTTAAGCCGTACAAGTCATCCATTTTGACAAATGTTGATCATAAATGATTTATTTTAAAATTATGTTTAATCCTTCGAATTGTTTGTTTGAAATGCAATTCTAATCCCTATTTTTTCGTTCGTTTTCAATGAATTCTCCTGGGAATACATAGATACACATTCTTATCAGCTCTGTGTCTACTCAAAGCAGTAAATATGGCGTCTGTCTCTTCCGATTGGTTGTTTAGTCTTTGCGATAATCCATCTCAGGTTGAAGGCAGAAAGTTTCAATCAACAAATCTGGAAGAACAAAAAAGAAAAGATGAATTTACAATAAAATCAGCTAACATTGCTATTTACACGTTTTTGTTCACTTTGGCACAATGAAACAAACCTGGGTCACCAAGTAAGATTTGAATTCACTCAGTAGTAATGATCCGAAAGAAGCAGTATATATTTGTGCAAGGACCAAAGAAAGAGGGAAATATAGTCTTAGCAATATTCCGAATGGGAACGGTCTGTCTTTTTGGAAATAAGAATGTGAAATCTTGGTGTATACCTGGGCTTGAGCAGTATTGTCGGGTGTCTCAAACTGATGCCGTTGCATTATTATTGGAACATGATTTCTGTAGGCGTCTTTTGGATATATGTACATTATTTCAAACATTATTCACATAATTATCCACACTTTTGATTAATTCATCATAACCTTTACTTTGTCTAAAGAATCGGTTTTAGATTATAAAATCTTCCTTTGGCCGATGTTCCCTGGAAGTATTTGGGACCGATCAAACATTCCATACTAGGAATGATATTTGATAACAAATATAGTTAAAGCTGTTCATTCTCTCCAAGAATTCTCAGCGGAACGTGTAACGTTGATATTATGTAGCACAATACATGTACCTGCAAGGTGTTGTATAACAGAAATTGACTGTTTTGACAGTGTATTTAGTATCTATTCACTGTTCTGTTCGAATAAGACACAGTTCTTCGGTGTCGTGTTTTTGGGGGTCTGCAACACTTTCATTTCTTTTTGGACTAGGATAGGTTTGAAAACAAAAGGGTTTCCAGACTAGATGTGTTTATGTTTTAATTTATTTAGAGAGATTCTTCCCATTGTTGCAGTGATCTTTACTTTGTGCTGATTGAAATAACATTTGGTTTTCCTTATATAATGTTTATGTTTTTAACTCGTAAAACCAAGATATACATACGCATGCTCAGTTTGTTAAAATACTATATATATATATATTTATAGTGGATATTGTTTTAGTTTATCCTACTTCCCATATTAGAGATTGTATGATCAACTATCTCTCTGCTCATCGTGGTCTATGTGCAGAATTTCCCATACAATATACAACAATAGCAAATCTCCTTTCTGGAAAAAGTAAAGAAAACCTTGAATCAATTCAAATATTTTCCCACCGATTCTTCTCACCGTTTCGCTTTTTCCTTTAATTACGTCGATGCGTTTTCAAAATCCAATACACAGAACCTCGCAGAATTAATGTTCCTTGTTTGAGTGTGAAACAATATTTAGCAAGTCTGGAGGTGCAGGTTGCCTAACGGTTAATATCAAATGAAATCGGCGGGCCGAGTTTAAACTCCCATTTCCGTTTACTTTGCTCTAATGCCCTTGGTAAAGGCATGCATTTATCACTTCTCATCCCAACTATTGGTAAATAGTAGTGCTGAATGGGCACTCTGGTCATAGTTGCCAACCACGCCACGGATGGATGACAACGTTGATTACCTTCCGGCAGCTCCTGCAGCCAAGCTGATGCCATACGTATCGCTCTGTTTCCATTCGGACTACCATCAGCGAAGTCGAGAGGATGCTTCTGTCAACGGGTCATCCCCAAATCCCCATAAACCTCGCCAAGGCTTTCGCCATGGAGATGCCACTGCATCGTCGTTTCGATATCTACCAGGAGTCCATCCGTTTTGTTTAGTTCTATATACTCAGAATAGTGGGGCACCGAATAAAGATAGAATCCACCACACTAATCAGTGGTCTAGGAGAGTAGCTTGTTAACCATCGCTCTATGTTACGCGTCAACACAAGGCATCTGGTGATTATTACTCGTCGTCGAGTGAGAGCATATCATCATTTTACTATAGCAGATTGTAGCAGATCAATGCTTATAGTGAATCAGATATACGTCCGTCTGCTATTAGTAATCAATAATACTTAAAGAATTAATATGTTTCAAGATCGAACGGTTCCCTCTCATCCGTCTGGCCCAGTTCGATAACCTGGGTTATGTGAACGTATTCAGATGGATTGGTTATTTTTTGTTTTGATAAAATCGATTTTTAACACATTGGGAGTTAATTTGATTTTTAAAATCTGAGACAAAAAAGAAAAAAAAAATCATTATTTCTATCACTGATATGAAACATAACTTCTATTGAGGATTGACCCTTTAGGTTGTTTTAACATTTTCCTTGTAAATCGATGTGGTGTATTGCAAAGAAAAGCGACACAGAAAAACAATTACCGACACACATAAGGTAGAAAGAGTCCCCATTCTTTTGTCAATTTAGTTCTATCAAATAGACCAATTAGAAAATAAAGTATGTGAATTATTTCCATACATAATACATTGATTTAGTTCTATCAAATAAACCCATTAGAAAACTAAGTGTTTACATCATTACCATGCATAGTTATTTTTACTTCTTGATAATTTGATATATGTTTCTGTTCAAAGTGATTGTGTACTAGGATAATCATTTGGTCAGTAATTATTACAAAATTGTAGATCGACTAAGGATGTATGCTTTTTAAGATTTTAGGTAACTTTAAAGATTGTATAGCGTTTGAAGTTAATTCAAAACGATAGTAATGGACAATCACATACGGCTTACAGTTTGCAAATAAGGCCGTTCCTGACTGAGCGCTTATGTATTTAGTCCCTTCAAATGAATCCACTAATAAACTATGTGTGTAAATTATTACCATACTAGTTTAGCCGCGCCGTTAAAAAAGAATCTGTACATTCTTATAGGTTGTCGTAACATACGAGAAGCAACGGGAAGTGAAGCAAATATACCAATAATACTTACTCTAGTCAACTCGACGCCTAACACTAACCCAACTCCCAACTCATTTAATTAATCACCACACACCTGTTTAATTATTTTGAAGATCTCCTTTGCTTCTCTTTGCTCTTTACAGAGACCGAAATTATCAGAGAACGAGCAGGTACTTACCTTACATGTGAATTAAGTCTCAGGAAGGATGCTGCTGTACCCCTTGTTAATATTGCCCGATGAGGATTAGTGGGGCCACTCTTAAAACGTGTGTGTACGTTCAGTAAAAACAGATTTAAGAAGTCTCATCCATTTCGAAGAGAATAGGCAAGTAGTTCTACATATACTTTAATTGGTGTCAAAGGAATACATTGTTTTAAAATGTTTCCTCGAATATTTCTGATAAAGGTGACAGTCGGTATCCATAGAGCTATTGCAAGAACATATACGTTCCCCTATCGGTGGAGGCGGCTGTGGCTGGGCGACCGTAGTCAGAGTCGACCCGCAGGAATCTCTTTCGTTTCACTTTTCGAATAGGCGTCAGGCTCGAATTCTATCCCTGGTTCGACAACGACTTACTCTCGATCTGGTTACGGCACCTGATATTCTAGTGTATTGAATATTTTAAAAACATGTGCATTTTTTATTACAAGCAGGCCCATGTGTTTTTGATAAAGCCTAGTGCCCAATGATTAGGAACAAATGTAAAGAAGCTATTGTAAGCTTGGAATATCTTAACTATGTTTCGGGTCAGATGGGTAGTAAAGATTGAGAATAACATTAATCAATACTGCCCTTGTTGAATCCGATATCATATCAACATTGATGCCAAGCTCACTGAAGGCTGTCAACATTTGACTTGAACAATTCATAAGACATTTTCCTGCATGACAGCTGTGATTTGCTAAAAGACCTAGCTGTTTGATAGCAGCCTGTAAAACGGTGAAATCCTTAGATTATTACTGGCATTCCATCGCTGTGGGCTTCATAAGCTGCATCTACATCTATGTCTAGAACATTACTTCTTTTGCGTGTACGAAAAACAGTTCGGATACAGTGGCTTTTTAAAAGTAAATCAGAAGTGAAAGCATATCCAGAGAGCAAACAACTAACTCTTGAAAAGGATCAGACCTGGCTACATCAATTCCATAAAGAATCAGTAAACTGTCAGCTTCCTCTTTGACCGTGTAATTCAAGATTGTTTGTAATGGATATATGTGCTTTACACTAATCTTGATACACAACTACACATTCTTCCCCTTCCTTTCCACAGGCGGCAATGGATGTATAGCGCAAGTACACAGTTAATTATCTCTTCGTTGCATGTGATAAGAAGGACTTCATTGATATATCTCCAATAACTGTGTCATCTGTTACTTTAAACTGCGTGATCACACCTTTCGTTCGTTTATCTCGCGTCTTGGATTCCAAAGAAGAACTGATGTATCTGTCAAATATCAATCGAACCTGATTGTAGGATACAGATTCCTGCATCAACATCGCAATGCCTGTTCTTGCTACGTCCTGAAGAGTTTTCATTATTGGAAACTTCTTTATTCTATTTACTAGTGTCATTCCCCAGAACATAATAACATTGTGCATTTTTTCACCAGCTATAGTACCAGTAGAATCCTCGTTATTACCATGTGTATGTTACTAGTTTTTCATGCATGATTGATAATCTGTCAGATGCAAAGTGCATGGCACCATCCTGATGAAACATCGTGGAACAACGGAAAACTAGTACTGCCCAGGGTGGGCTGGCAGTTCTATTTAAGGTCGTTCTTGGGATGCCGTTCACAAGTCGTGCCAACGGGCGGCGCTCTTCTCTGAGTGTACAACTGTGAATTATCACGGAATGTAGGAAGTTTCCTCCTTGGAATTGGATCCCAGATCTATATACCCTCCCCACCCAGTCTTGCATTGATATATTCATTATACAACCTGTCTCCCTATTCTAAAAAAGTGACTGCTAACATTTTCTTTTTAAACTGATTCCATCACAATATTGAAAACTTGATTTTCTTCACCGAAGTCCACCTCATGCGGAACAAAATGTCTAGTAAACGTTTAACGTTAGTTGCGATGTGAGACTCTGTACCTCCGTTCAACTGATTGTGCTCTTCTCGCTCTGTATTCTCTATTCCATGGTAAATGTTAAAGGAGAACAGAAAGGTCATGTCCTGCTGGGGCCAGAAGAGTACTTCTGTAATCCAACGAACACAATTCAAATTTGCTAGGAAAATATTAAGGGACCAATTTTACATATATTTTAATTGTAGATTGACCACCGCAACAGACGTATGGGGTGGGTAAAAAGAATAACTAATACAGGCCTTCCCCTAGATCCATTGAATACATACTGGCAGAACCTAAATAAAAAATAAAGACACAACTTTGGGATATATGAGAAATACGCTACTCTCCAGGGGTAACCAATGATGCTATATCTAGGCATGGGGGATGTAACCAACGATGCCATTCCGTTTATTATCATAGATCACACTTATTGGTAACTTATCAGTCATAAACAATGAAATATTCTTTTAGTCATGAGCAAAAGAAATTCATTCTGGGTGTTTCATTTCTCTTTTAGGCTGGTATATCTTAAACGAGAACTTACGGTATTATGTCCTTTCAAATCATAGATCGCACTTACTGGCACATTTCCAGCCAGAAGATGAGCCTGGGCCATTTGGGGGGTTTGTTGGCCCAGAACTCCTAAATGTGAAGTTTCCCGCAGTTTACCAATGGTGTAATGTCATTTCTAGATCACATTTACTGGCAATTTCTTATTAAAATAATAATAATATATTCTTCAATTATGAGAGAAAAGCTCATATTTGGGGGCGTCTATGTGTCGTCTTCTACCCAGGGTGGGGGTTAAAAAATGGTATACAGTGGGTGCTAATCAATAGGCACATAATTGTGCTTGTAATATGAGTTGCACGCGATGTCCAATATTCCTAGATTATGGCCCATACAATTCCCAAACGGTAACCAATATGTAACCCATTTAGGTATTAACCAAGCTTGAAGTTGCTTAAATATCAGAAGGAGCTATATTTCCAGAGTAAATAACATTGGTTTAGCATTCGCGATGTGAAAAGAAAAGGTATGTATACATATATTTCCACAGAAACTTCAGTGACTGTCGGTATCCACAGGTCTAATCAAGATCAAAGAATGCTATATCTACGAAGGAAATCAAAACGTTGGTTCAGCATTTGGGATACAAAAAGAAGACTTCAACAACAAGTCGTGTGTAGGATGAATTAAGTTTAAGTTGTCGTCTCTTAACATGTTATGTTACTTCTGAAAGAATAAAAGATACCCGTCAACGAAATATCTTCCTTAAGGACAGAGTCGGCTTGAAAGATTACTGTATCGATCCATTAGAACAGGGGAATATCCATTTTGGATTTGGTTTTGATAACAACAAAATCACCGTGAAGTAAATCGCATGTCTGTTGATATCATTTTGAAATCGTGCGCACGCACCGTAACAGTTTCTGCCACTGGCCAAATGCAACCTGCTTTTCCATATCAGCTTTTATTTTAAGGGAGATTTTCGGAAAGTAGCTATTTAATTGAAACATGCCAAGATGAGGTGAAAGCGGAATCATGAAAAACACTTTTTTTCTACAATCTTTTCTGAAAGAAAAATCATTTAATTAAAACAGACACAGGCGAAATGGAAAAGGAACATATACCACACACACACACATACACACACATATACAGCAATTTACAGCAAGTTCGTCTATGTTTTTTTTGTTTTTTTTATTATGTTGCACCATTATATAAGCATCTGGAACGCATTTTCTTGTTCTTATTAAAAGCACAGACATGCATGAAAGTTTGTATAATTTGTATATCCGACAGAATATGATAATTATATAGACGTTATTAGTTGAGAACCTATATTTGCCCGGCGTCGGTTGCACAACTGTTAAACGAGCGGCCTAAATCGTAAATGTTAATAAAGAAACTAGATATGTGCGGGGATTGAACCCGCGTCCACCTTGGAATCAACATGCGTATAAGGTTGATTCCAGGATGGACGCGTGTTCGATCCCCACCCGGAGATCGTTTCTTTATTCACATTTACAATTTAGGCCGTTCGTTTAGCAGTCGTTCACGACGGAGTTTGAACTCAGTTCGCCCAGGCCAATCTCTGTTCCGTTAACCGTACGGCCACCAAGTACCTTTCGAGAAAGCTAAAGAAATACCAGAAAGAAAATATTGGCAAACATTTAGAAACACTGCTTCCATTAATACAATCGTAGAACTTAAAGAACTGGCGAATCAATAAGTGTACCTGATATAAAACTTCTTTCTTAAATATTTAAAAGCTGCATGTCTGAAGAGGATGTTGGAACATAAAAAAAAAACTTTTAGTTGAGATCTCGGTGAGTATTTATGGTAACTGTAGCTTTTGAAGATGTCTTTCTGTTTCTCCTTTTTTAGTGGACTTTTGAAATGTATCCATGTGAAGCCTCTATGTGAATCAACTGCTACTTAGATATATTGACATTACTGTCTTGCAACAACTGCGCATGTCAGGTTCGGAGGTATATAAGCAGGTACGCCGACCTCGAATATTTCACTAATGGCAAGTTGATGTCAGCGCATTTCCGTTTTGTAGATTGCCCCCGTTCAATTATAGTTAGTCCCTATCTGCAATGGTCCGAAGGCGAGGGGCTATCACCAACTGTCGACATAATTACTTTCATCTGTCTCAGTATTGCAAGCATCATAGCTGCTATATTCATTGTCAGCGATGACAAATGAAGGACAGCGAGTAAAGGGTGACGAGGATAGCGGACCTGTAACTCCAGAACATCCGAGAAAACATCATGAAAATAACACTAACATAGATGGACCTCCCAACGAACCAAACGAGACGCCGACAAATAAGGAAACACAATAAGTAGAAACTACCATCACTGGCCCTCCAGTAATACTCAAACAAGCTGGGGCAGGTCAGGAAGAACATACCGATAAAATATTACAGACGATGACAAGCATTCGACTGGAAACCGTAAAGGAAACCCCTTTGAAGAGCGACCACCAATTCCAAAAGTCAACATGGACCGCAATCAAACCTGCAAACGAAGCCGTTGAAAACATCAAAGACGATACGGGAAAACCAATGTGCTTGGCTGAAATCAACCAACTCAGATATGCTGCTGCGTCTGCCATAGCATAGAGGAAGACCTAAACAAGAACAAAACAAAAAAGAAAACCACCAGCATGGAAAGAAAAAATCAAGAACGAAATAAAAAGACTGCGTGGTCAACTATCACTCCTATGTGAGTTAGAAAAAGACTCCAATATAAACGAAAAAAAGGAAACAGCTGGAACGACAGATAAACATCGGAAAGAAGGAAGATGTAGCTAAAGAGACGCTAAAACAACAAATCCTAGCAAAAGCGCAGAGACTCACCAACAGAAGCAAGTTCTTTTGGCAAAACAAAATCTTCAAAGAAGATACCAAATGATACCGAAGCGGTTGAGGAGTTCTGGAGTGAAATCTGGGAAAGCAACAAGTCTCACAACGAAAGAGCTTCCTGGATCCAACAACAACAGGACCTTTACACGTAGAGACGCAAAGATGGTCAGACATACACATCGCAGAAACCACTGATGCCATTAGCAAGGCCAAACACTGGAAAGCACCAGGGATTGACAGAATCGCCAATTTCTGGATCAAGAGCCTACCAAGCATCCACGAAGACCTACAATGACATAATCGAGAACCCTGAGAAATGCCCCAATTGGCTTACATGCGGAGTCACGTACCTGCTCCCAAATACGGAAGAAACTACAGACCCATCATCTGCCTATCAACAACGTACAAGATCCTCACCTCCATCATCACGGAGAGGATCTACAGCTTCCTTGACGAAAACCACTTGATACCACCAGAGCAGAAGGTGTGCAATAAGAGAAGCTACGGATGCAAGGACCAGCTACTCAACAACACGGCGATTCTGCAAGAGGCCAAGTCGAGGAAAAAGGACCTATCAACATGGAGAGACTATAGGAAGGCATTTGACATCGTGCCCCACCCCTGGATAGAGAAAATCTTCAGGATCTACAGAGTATGCCCCAGAACAATCACATTCATTACAGAGAGCATGTCAACCTGGAAGACTACCTTAAACCTCAACCATGCAGTTGGGTCGCTAACATCGAGACCGATCAACATCAGAAGTGGGATCTTACAAGGGGACTCGTTGTCACCCCTGCTCTTCTGCCTAGCACTAGCGCCTCTAAGCAACCTGCTAAAAAGCAGCAGCTACGGGTACGCAACGCAGAATGGGAGGGCGAACCATCTGTTCTACGTAGACGACCTGAAGTCATTTGCCAAGGACGACAACCAACTAAAAGGCCTACTCACCATTGTCAAGTCCTTCAGCGATGAGTTCGGGATATCAACACCACTATCAATTGACTAGACCGGGATGACACATACAAGTACCTAGGGGTGAACGACGGAGGTGGCATACAGCACTCAACCATGAAGGAGAGGTTCCGGAAAGAGTACTTCAGGAGA
>VCCN01004880.1:954610-966392 GCA_006491835.1 Architeuthis dux
GTTTATTGTTATTTTCTGAATGTCTAGTTGATTCGTCCAATGAATCCCCTGGGATAATCACCACTTCAGAACCGTAAAATAGATGTTTAAAACATGGCACTGACTAACCACTTCCGAACCATAATATAGATAACATGTTATAAAAGATTAATGAGCAGACAAACACAGATATAAATTAAAAGGAAAACAATAAGATCACATAAACAGAGAAACACGCCCACATAAAACACATATGTCCATTTGGTGGATCAACCAACCAGTTACATAACGACAAATTAAACACGACCACATGAAACATGTACATCCATTGGACGAATCAACTAGCCATTCAGAACATGTGTGTGTTCTTTTGATATTTCCTACGATGTTTGCACTCATTCATTCATGTATGTATTTGTAAGTGTTACCGTGCTGAAAGGTTATTGGCATTTTCAAAGGAATCTCGTGCTAATATCAAATTGATGTTGTCTTTAACGACAAAACCGACTCTGATATAACATTTATATAACAACGTCAATTAACCCCTTCCACATATTTAAACAACTTTTCATTTTCTCTCATGTTATCTCTCGTGAGGAAAGAACTTGAAACGATTTGATTTTCCATTGAGAAAATAAGCTTGCTCTGTCAATACGTATGCGTGTTCATGTAAATTGCGTTATTGGGTTCCAAATACACAGACACGTTGCTTTATGTCAGCGTGTTTTGTTTTGGCGTATCGATTAGCATCGCAAAATGGAAGAAAATTACACTTCACTCAGAAATGTCAGAAAAAACTGATTTTTCTTCCTTTCCCAAAAGTCTTTGGCGCATCAAAGAATCGGAAAATGGACCAATTTCATAGCGGAACTATTCCGAAGGAGACTCTACGTTTTACAAGAAGAAATGAAAAAAAGTTGGTTTTCGCTGATATTGTTACGTGAGAAATAACCACAGTTGTTGTCGGCAAACCTGATATCCTCTGAATACATTTTTCAATTCCATCAAGACGCAGTTTTCCCACAATTTAATGTTGGTAGTATGTAGTGTGTGTGCATGTGTGTGTGTGTGTGTGTGCTCGCGCGCGCGCGTGTGTGTATGTGTGTGTGTGTACTATATATATTGAAAACATTGGTGGACATATGCCCTAACCTGAGTGAATACATATACCTCTTACAAGGTTGTTGGCAGATACATAAACAAGAGAGAACAGAAAAAAAAGAGATTGTGTAACGTCAGGTGTTATTTCCTCTTCGGCAAAAAAACATCTGAAAAAATCAAATACATTTCCCAAGATATACAAACAAATACAAATACTCGGGAAATAACTTTTCTATAACTTCTACATATTCAAGTTTAGATTAGCTAAAATGCAAAAAGATAACTTTTGACATTATTGATTCTTCAGTCAGACTTTTATTTCAGCAAAACATCTGAACTGAAGATATCAGATTTGCAGCGAAATTCTTTTTTGATACTTTTTGATACTTTTTCTTACACTTAAAGTGCTAATCGTTTCATAGTATTTTCCTTTTCTTTTTTTATTGGTTGATCTGAATTTACATACTTTAGTATCTCTTTTCGTGCGAAGTCGTGTTAGATCGCGAGATCCCGTGTTAGCTCCACTGACCTGATGTTAATCTGAATAACATCGTTGAAATGTTGATCTGCCAAAAGTACATTCAATCGAAGTTTCATGGAACGGTCTTTTTAATATCATTGATCATTCTTTCGATATGGTTTTCACGCTGTCCGTGTCAGGTATTGCTGCAACATTGTGCCTAAGTAAGTCTTGCAAGATGCCCTGTATATTATTAGACCGCGTAACTGCTACCGTATTTATGTATCATGTCACGCTAACGAATTACGCTATAAATCGAGTGGAAACGGACAGATGGAGACACGAAAATCTGACTCATGAATGTCAAGCAAAGTACGTCAAAATAGAGTAGGTTAGTAGAGAGAGAAAGAAAAGGAAAGAGAGAAAGAAAAGGAAAGATAGAAATAAAGAGAGAAAGTGTGGAAGAATAACAAGTAATATTATCTCCTTCGTTTTGTTTGTCAAATGAAGACGGGGAATGGACATTCCTCGGAATTATTGTTGATTTCAAATTTGTTCTAGTTTGAAGTGTTTCTATTTTCCCTTTGACTTTCAAAACCACGAATCTTTTTGAAAAGTTCTTTAGTACAATTCAAACCAAGGCCGGATTAAGCTCGTGCCAGACCCGTAGTATATGTTATAAATGGGGCCCTACATGTAAAAGATACACGTAATGTGTTGTTCTTTTCATCATACATGTGATCAACAATCAGGTTTACGATAGGATATGCAGCAGACGATCAAACAATGACATTGTTTGATCGTCTGCTGTTGTTATCAGAGAGAAGAAATACACATTGGTCCTGTTTTGCGTCAGGAGATTATTTTTTCAATACCTGCTTTTGATTTACGAATCGTGATCCGATAGTTGAATAAGCCAACATCAAATACCCCGTCATTTGGACTTATTGTAATCTCCCTTCTCTGCTTGCTTCTGTTTTCCATTAGGAATTCACTACAGTACTTGGAACCCTGTTCAAAACCCACAATGGCCCCTGCAATCTCAGAATATAAAAACATATGTTGTGCTTGTTCAAATACTTGGAGCAATACTTTTTTATGTATCAATTATCATTGATACAAGAGTATTGCTCATAAGTATCTGAACAAGCACACTATCAGCTTTTATTTCCGGAGATTGCAGGGGCCGTTATTTTGTTTATGCAGTGGGGGGATTCACTTACTAGTTTGGCAACGTTTCCACATAGCCGTGTGAGTTCACTTTATAATCTACTTGGTCAATTCTTAACAAGATTCCATTTAATAAGTTACTCATATTAAAAACAAACATTTCCCATAGCAGTCAGAACCCCAAAACTTGTGTTAATGCATGCCTTGGTATGTTGATTGCAAAGAATGTGGTTCTTCTTGCGCAATGTTCCTGTTTGTAACTCTCAAACCCAAGCGATTATAAGTAAAATGGCTGTTTATATATACACACGCACACGCTCCAGCATTGTACTCAACTGTGGACGGCAACATATTCATATTGTTGGCAACAAGTTTCAATGCTGTTGAGCTTGGTCATAAGTAATAACAGATATTATCTTTTTTATTGTTTAATGTTACACTAGAAATAACACAATCCTACTATATTTGGTTTAGAAGAAAATTAACTTTCTATAACATAGTGGTTGGGTGTACATATTTATGGGCGATATATATGTGGGCCCCACCAAAACCGTCGTGTCACTTGTAATCTCACATATGTTGATACGTTAAATGTAATCAGGTGGTAGGAGCAGGACGATGTCCAAGGTTAACGTGTCCAAGAGGACATGCATTTATAGGTGATGTTGTTGAATTATTCATTCAATTATTTCGTCATGTTGGTTAATGCTCTTAGGAGTCAACACATCTGTTGTTTATAATTGTTAATCTCCAGTCCAAGTTTGGAGGTGACTTCATCTACCTTAAAATTAACAACAAAACCAATCACGACTAACTGCTTGGAAATAGGGTTTCTTACTGGCTGAGCTAAATTGACAAATCTTACATATCTACGAAATCAATCTCACATATACGCACGTGTTCACTTCATTCTAATAAATACATATATGTGTACTATACAAATATGGGGTTACATTTTCTTAATGTATTATATATACAATACAAAGGTTGCGGTAATCATCTTCAGTCGGAATATAGAAGAGTGGGGTTTGACCCTGCTGCAGCCATGCGTGTTCTTCTATATTATTATGGAGAATGTCAGTCAGGAAACAACAACATATTCTGATAATAAAGCTATTTCAAACAGTACATTCGTTTTGCAACCTTCGCTCTAAGGTTCTCTGTTTGAATCACGCTAGCTCCTTAACACATTCATTGCCAATGGATATCGATTAATGTCTTTGCATCTTTGCCTGTAAATTGCAAGAAAATATAAAACATTAAACATTGGCGCTGAAGTAACACCTTCGGTATAAGCTTGATTTTCCATTATGTAAGGGAAGCCCAATTCACGCATATTATTTGCGATGAGTGATTCAGAATATCAAAACCACAAATCCGTCCTGGTTGTGCAATCGAGAAACATAACAATAATAAATAAATACCTCGACTATCAAACCAAAGACATTCCACCCCGAAGAAAGCCCACCAATTCACACACATTATTTGCGATCAAAGATTCAGAAACTTAACAATACTAAATAAACACATCCGCTTTCAAACAAACTAGATGTGTCATTAGGAAATTTTAATGATACTAATCTTTAAGGCGTGAAATTGATCAAATATGCTATTTTCACTTGAAAAGTTGCATAACGGTTAATGACGCGGACAATGGAATCGGCGATTCGAGTTCAAATTACCACTGCGGCTGTTTACGTTCACATCGCATTACTACTATTGGGAAAGGTATGAATCCACCCCACAGCTGTTGGTAAAAAGGCATGGCAGACTTTCCCAAATGTATTATTGCAAAGTGAACGCAAAATATCTCAATCAGAATATAGTGACCGTTGCGTCACCCACCCCCTTAATAGTGATGCAAAATCAACAGCTAATAATTATTTTTCTAAAAGTATAAAACACCATTCTATGTGTGTTTGTTTTTGCTTTGGAAGGTTTCATTACTGACATCCAAAGCAGCAAAACAGTAATATAATCACCCATCCGCTTGTACCATCACTGGTATGTGGGATTGTTTTACGTGAGCATTTATTATAATCCACTTCCGGCTAGCTAGGTCCGTCAAAGTTTCACCAGTGCCCCATTAACCGTAACATCCGGGGAACACGTTCTTTACGCTGTCCAATGTCTGCCTCTTACGGTACAGGCCGAAGGTTTGGAATGTCTTGCTTTGATATTTTACCCCTACCTTAGGGGATAGAGATGTATTCATGCATTCTCCCAATGGCATTAGTGAGAAGTGAATGCACATTGTCGCAACCAGAGTGTAAACTCGGTAATTCCATTATTTGTGTTGCTAACCGGTTGGCCATCGGCATCTCCTCCGAAACAGCATTCGTGAGGAATTCAGTATCAAAATCTAAAGATGTCGTGAGCACCGGGGAGAGACGTAACGCGTCTTCCATATTGTCAACTTACATCTACATGTAATTATCTCGCACCCTCTCATGTTCTCCCCCTCTCTCTCGCTCTCTCTCTATATATATGTATATGTATATAAGTGTGTGTGTGTGTGTGTGTGTGTGTGTGTGTTTTGACAAATCGTAATTCTTCTGAAACTTGTGACGGTCTCAGGTGTTTTCTTGTCAATTATAGCTGCTAATTAACTGATAAAGTTCTCGTTCAAATGAAAACAAATTTAACTTTTTTTTCCGAAGATTTTCCTATATTTTCCAAGGAAGTGTGCGGAAACGTTGATTCTTATAATATAGATACAGCCAGTATACTCGAACTCTTATGATCCCTCTTTGGTCAATCTAATGATTTCCGCTGTTTTTAATTCAGTTATTTATGGTTGAAACCTTTCTAAGGTAATTTGATTTAAATCATTAAGTCTTGCACCTGTTTCTCAAATCAGTATTTTAGTTGCATTACATTGTATATTGTATATTTGTCTTATGATTTAAAAAAAAACTACCACACATCTACACAAGGTTAATTCTTCCAGTTATAACCGATGAGGTGTAACGGGGAGGAGGAGACGGCGGCCGCATTATTCCATTGTGTTATTCTACATTTATTTTACTTGCTAGGCCCGTCGAAGCTTAACCAACGCACAGTTAACCGCAAATTCCCTATTCTCTCCGCTGAACACTTATCATCACGACGATGCACGAGGAGATGGACGTCCGTGGTTTGAATGCACAGTTGTCCATCTCATGCACTAGTTGCCAAAAAAGGGTTGGGAAGAGAGATGTATTCCTGCATTTCCCAAGGACATGTGTGCGAAATAAACACTGTCTAAGCCAGATTTGAATTCCATGTTGCGTCAGGCCATCCGTAGCTCCGATTCTTTTCCCACTCATTCAATGTCTCATCAAAAATCGCAGGTACACCACAATGTGATAAGTGGAGAGTGAGTGAGTATTTCTAGATCGTTATACTCGTCTTGTAATTATTGTTGGCTTTGGGAAGAAACAATGGATCTTTAAAAAAAAGAAGCCTGGTTCATTTTGTTTTTTCTAATCTTCAGTAGAACACCTGGTCTTCAACGAAGAACCAGCCTTTTCATTTCTACTTCTTTATTTCTGACTGAAAAAAGCAAGTCAAATAATTCCCCTTTTTGCACAATGGTGCGTCCATAAAAACAAATATGGAATCCCTAATAATAAGCTTTTTTTTATTATATATTCCCGGTTATTCATATGTATTTATTTTTATTTATTTGTTTGCAGTAAAAATCCATCAGCTGTGAATATTTCAGGAAATAATGCTTGCCAAAGCAGAATGGAAGATTAGTTTGCTATACAGAATGATGCCATGTGATTTTCCACACGATTTCTCTTTATCTGTCTGCAATGATTCTGAATAATGACATTTGTAAAGACCGTTTTGCCAACATGCATTACCATCATTTTATTTTCATTTTTTAAATATCTCCTCACATTCCTTATGCAACAAATAGGGTGTATCAAAAGTGTGTTCGTTTTTACAGACCTTTACCCCAAAGCGTATTTCGTGTACACATCTAAAAACTATATATATATGACTCCATATTATTCATATAAGTCTCCGAGTGTTTGTCTTCTCCTCCACATTGCGTCATAATCGACAACTGGTGGTCGTCGACTTCTGGGCTTTATTTCTGTCCGTTCGTCTGTCCGTGTGTCTGTCCGGCTGTCTGTACATCTGATATCTCTAAAGCTGTTCAATGAAATATAATGAATTGTTGAAGGATCGGCCATGGGCTTCGAAACAAAGGATTACATATTTGGGAAGATCCAGGAATTGTGATTGCGAGATATTTTAAAAGAAGTTAACATATATACGTATCTGGGTATATAAATATGACACATTTCATTGAATGATTAAAGTTCATATGTCCACTGCTTGAACATATATTTTTCATATTTCATGAAAAGTATTCGATGGGTCAATTCCCTTGTTTTTATTGTTAATTATCGTTTCCTCTGTATTTTGTCTCCGAAAACCGCATCTAGGTTGCTAGTACGGCACCTGATAACTGCCGGAGAATGAACCAACCGAATGGATGTAAGGAGCAGATGATGATAGTTGTCCGCATAATACATAGGATATAACATAGAATTATTTTCACCGATTTTCTATGGTTGCTCTGTGAATGATTTACCTCTGTCAACGAAGTTGGAAGAGATACATGTACCCATTCGTGTCTATTCGTATGTTCGTCCACACAATATCTCCAAACGTTCTCAATGAATTCCAATGCCATTGTGTGGAAGGCTTGGCAATGGGCTACGGAAGAAGTGATTACATTTTGCGATGGATCGGGAAGATGTTAGTGTCCCCTCCCCTGCATCCTGACCGTCTGTCAACTGATTTCCATACATTGTTCTAGTGAAACTGGCGTTGGCAGAGGTATGCGATATCTGAGTGTTTTTTAGTTAACAGTATGTCCTTGTGTTTTAACAACCGATGTATGCAATTTTCACGCTGAGGAGGCAACGATCTCCACTGCTTCAACTCCTGTATTTCGTATCAAATACATATATGATATTTTCTTACTGAAAAAGGAACTTGATTTGGAGGGTTGATTTCCGCGAGAGAATTTTCGCGAGGAAACTTCGATTTTGGTATTAAATCGAGTTCCGGATTGAAGGACTGAAAAGAATATCATCTGATTCAGTGATCGAACCTAAAGCCAGAGAGGCGTTTGTCATTGACCGGAGGAACGTACAGATTCGCTCAAACGTCGGAATAAAGACATTCTTAGAACATCACTGTTAATCACACCTGTTCTCTGTACAGAGTTATGGTCCTTATATAGGAGGCGCTCCCTTATTCTGGTGAGCATGTGACCAAGCGCCTGGCGGCCATCTTATTTTCATCAGTGGAAACCAGATTGTAAAGAAAAGCAGTTCATAATAAAGTGTAGACTTTTATTATTATAACTTTATCATAACTTTAGTATGTATTACCTCGGGGGGGGGGGGGTTACATATATTGTATAAAAATACGAATCGGAAGAGAAGAAACTACATTGGCCGGTAGATGTATTGCAATGTATTCATTGACTGTTCATATCTAGTCCTAATAGTTATTATTCTTTCATATTTTGCACAGCTGACAGTCATGCCTGCTGGAAAGATAGACGACTCTTTTGTCTTGACAATCTTTGAGAAGTCGATATCATTTGCAAAGCATAGCTGAAACTAAAAAAGAACTCACATAGTGCATACCTCTGCCAACGCCACTGGCGCTAACAACTGAATGGAAAGCACTTCACAACGAGTTACGATACAGGGGAGGTAAATATAACAGCATGTGTATGCTATTCTCAAGATACATCAATCATGTATTTCATGAGATAGATTTCGAAAAAATAACTGTTATTTGACGGACCCAAATCGTGTCTTTGTCTGAAGAACCTGAAAAAGGAAATTGATTCGGAAGTTTGGTGAAGAATCATCGATTTGGTATTAAATACGTTTTCGGATAGAATGACATGAACAGAATATCATCTGATTGAGTGATCGAACCTAACGATAGAAATGCGTGTGTCATTGCCCGGAGGAACCTACTAATTCCCTCGAAAGTCGGAATAAAGAAATGATTCGGTGAAAAAAAACGGTATTATCCTGTGCAGCTGGTGTAGAGACATTTAGAAAAGAGGAATCACATTGGCCGCTGCGAGATATATTGCACTATATTCATTGACTTTTCTTATCTATTCATGATGAGACACGTTGTTCTTCGTTAGCAAGCTGACAGTATGAAGGTTGGGAAAATAGACACATGGTTTTGTCTGACAATTCTTGAGAAGTAAGTTTCTTTAGAAAATAAATAGTTGAACGTAGAGAGCACTCAAATAGCGCATAACTCTGCCAACTCCAGTGTCACTAAATGAAATTCAATTCACAAACATACACGATGTAGGGGAGATAACTATACATGAATCCCGTATCTTCTCCAAAATGGAATCAACTCTTCCTCAGCCCATGGTCTATCCGTGGCCAAACTGCCATTGGAATCCAATGAACACTTTTAGAGATGCAGTATCTGCAAACATGTGTTATTACATACATGAATGAACAGAATATGAAAACAATATCTGTCAATCGATAAAGATTCCTGGATCCACTTCCAAATTAAAACAATTATTCCTCATCACATTGCCCACCATTTCTAGAACAATTACTATGTTAAGGAGATATAGTGTGGGCATATAACTGCGAAGCATGGGATGTAACTGTAACCATTGCCTGGATTCTACCCGGAATCTGAGCATTTCTTTCTTAGATCATGGTCCACCCTTCCACAAGATTTAATTGACATTCATTGATAACTTTTGGAGATAGTGTGTGGTGTGGACATATAGCAGGGGAGAGGTAATCGACTACGTTCTTCTTCCGTAGCCCATTACCAATCCTTCCACAGTGTCATTGACATTCATTGATAATGTTTGGAGATCGTGTGTGGACAAACAGACTGACAAAGTGAGAGACTTGTTTCCCGGTAGCGTGGAGTAAACAATCGTTAGCAAACATATCGTACTCTATATGTGTGTTAACAGCAACGCTTGTGACGTATAATGCAGTTTGTTTCTATTTTAGACATTTGCTACTATGCATAGCGATAGGATGCGTCGTATATGACGGACATTTACTGACCGAATATGTCAGCTATACATTAAAATAAAGAAGTCGGTTGATTCATGGTGCGTATTTATTTCATTTCTTCTTCATAGACGGCTACTGGAGTAAACCATCATGCAGAATATCCATGAGATGAATGGTTGCAAACTTCCAGTTGAGGTAGCACTATTCTTTAGGTTATAAACTATATACCTTTACAACTGTAGCTCCCGGATTTTAAATCTTAAATGAATGTTGCTTTTCGTGATAGGTCCATATTCATTTAGTCGCTACACAATCTAGTGTCACAGCTATTAGCGTGGAAGTGCGAAGGTGTACAAGAAAAATGTGGGGAAATAATTGTTCCTTCAAATTATGTATTTCTGAATCCTATGTGAGCAAACGGGGGTCGCATTTTGCGGAAGCGAGTTTCATTTTCAAATCATCTTTTAACAGTCGCAGGCATGAACTCCAAGAAAAACCAGTCAAATGGCATTCCATCACGTCCACCTTGGAAGCAGCCTTATACGCAGGCTCTGCTCTAACCACCTGAGCTAACAGCACCATTATCAGAGCTCCTGAATTCATGAAGGTGTCGTTAGCTGAAGTGGTTAGAGCAGGGCCTTCATATGTCTTCTTCCAAGGTGGACACGGGTTCATCACTGTTTCTTTATTTATTTAGACGATTTAGGCCGCTAGTTCACAATCGCTCACCCCGGTGCCGATTAAATATAGGTGCCCAATTAATAAATGTCTTTATAATTCTCATATCCTCTCCGATATAAACGTATACATTATCTAAATTTTATACTGGCGGCATAGGGGACCACATTATATTCGTGCCAAAGAAACGATCGTAAAATAGAGAAGAGAGCAATGTGTAGGTTTCAGAGCTCTATATGACGGTGCCGTTTTGGTAATAATTCTCAGACGAATGATTTTCAAGCAAATCATTTTCAAATGAATGATTGTCAGACGAATTATCTTTTAGTCAATTAATGTTTCTTATTTTTTGCGGTCCATTGTCCTGTGACTTATTGAATGGGAACCCCATCCTTGCAGATGACTTCCCTAATTTTTAGAACACTTAATATCCACTCGGTTTAATTATTAATCACTAAACCCGCCCACAGAAAGACATCTCCATCAGAGCAACATCATGTTTTTTATATTTGTTAAGTACAATGATGTTGCAAAATTATTATACTGTCGTCTTTTTTGACGACAAGGGTGAATTAGTTTTGGTAATAATTTCCAGGGAATGATTTTCAAGCAAATCAATTTCAAATGAATGATTGTCAGACGACTTATTTTTAGTCAAGTAATGTTTCTTATATTTTATGATTGTCTTGTGACTTATTGAATTATTTTTTAATGCAAGCAGAATTAAAAGTATCAATTAAAACGAGCGATAATATTGGGGAAAATAAGTAGATTACATTTCTTCTAGAAAGTTTCTAAATAACAGCATTTCAATCATTTACCTATATAATGAACAGTGTGACTTTTACTGTTTGTTTCTCTGTTTCTATCCCTCTGTAAACATTAGATATATAATAAGAGCCATGCTTGTCACACTTATAGTATAAGTGGCAGACATCAGTCCCTATCCCTCACTACACTCTGATTAAACTACCTAACTCCTTTGCTCCCCTGTAACTTCCTACCTCCTCATTAAACTACCTAACTATATTTTCTCCCTCTCCCTTCCTACCCTCATATTAACCTACTTAAGTTTCCATTATATCTTTCTCGCCCCTCCTTCCAACTGTGTCAATCATACTTATAGAGTCAGTAGCAGCCATCAGTACAGCATGTTGATGTACACTTACAGCATAGCGACAGGTCATACACATATTGGATGGATATCTATCAATTGCATCATTGGGTAGTTGTAATTGCTGGATGGGGCACAACATTACAAAATTACAAACAATTGAAAATCATTCGGTTTAGAGCTAATTAAATATACTATATACATACATACATATAGTCCGGGGGCCAGCAGGGGCTACCG
>VCCN01004880.1:1016100-1029158 GCA_006491835.1 Architeuthis dux
TTGTTGTTGTTGTTATTATTATTAGTATTATTAGTATTATAAGTATCATTATTAGTAGTAGTATTTCCTTGGTTTGCGGTTTCATAAAATCATATGCCTAAGACCTAAGGCAAATGAATGTTTTCTTTTTGATTGACGTGAATAACGCCTACCGCTACTGCTGCTGCTGCTACTACTACTAACGGTGATGGTGATAACAACAATAACAACAACAGCAACATTCACGTACAAAACTACAATCACAACAACGACTACGCAATACTTGTTTCTCTTTCCCTGTCTTTATTTAATGAAGTTCAAGAATAAAAGTGAGACAAAAATGGAAAAGAAAGGAAGAAAAATAGGAATAAATGAAAAAAAGCGAAAGGAAAATAAAGGAGAGAGACAAAAAAGAAAAGAAAAAATTGAAAGACTCAACAATAAATGTATTCTATAAGATATGAACAGCATTGGCTTTTTCTCGTCGTCCCCATCCTATACTCTAATGACTCACACCCAATTGACCCCGTGTCCTGCGAGGCCTGAGGCTGTCGAAGCACTCCTCCGTGTATGGTCCTCAGCTAGTTTGGTGGTCTCGTTCCATCCTTTATTGACCAGTCGCCTCATTGCCAATGTTCCCTCTAATAGTTCGTAGTAAGCGTGGGTGTGCAAACATCTTAGGCTGGCAAATATTCTTCGCAGGCTTTGCAGTGAGTAGCCTCGAGGCCTTCACAAACCAGCGGAGGTGCGGTCTGCAAATAGTGGTTGATACGGGAAGCTGTTGTAGTCTGTCTTCTTCATTTGACATATAGTCTTTCATTTGATGCCCAGGACATTTTACGTATGCTTCTAGTGTCAAAGCCGACCAATTTCACATCCGAGGTGGTCTTAATTTGTCAGGTTCTCGCAGTCATAGAACCTGGTGGCTGTCACGTTCTAAGGAGGAATTTCCTGCTGTTCCATACTTTACTCGTCAGGTTGAATGCTGCTGTTGCTTTCCCAATTATTGAGTCGATGTATGAACTAGATATTATTCAGAGAGCGCATGCCTCAATTAACACCCTTGTCACTAAACACTGAATAAAAATCAGTTAGAAATAGTAATGATGCAGGGAAGATAACTGTGATTCTGGTTCCATCCCAAAATGCTATCTATTCTTACGTAGCCCAATCCCAACCCTTCCACAAAATAGTGCAATCCATTGATAACTTTTGAAGATAGCGTGTGATGTAGACATATATCAACGATGCATGAGAGGAGAACACCCTGGATACGCCCCATAATTCAATTCATCCGTAGCTCATTGTCGAACCCCCCAGAACATGTTATTGACATTCATGTAGAGCTTTTAGAGATATTGTGTGGACTGACAGACGGATAGACAGATAGACCGACAGGCACGAGTGAAAAGAGATACCTCTTCAAACTTCATCGACAGAGGCAACATTTGCGAAACATCATCACTCTAAAATATCACATAGGGAGATTAAACTATCTGGGATAAGCTCAATAGTATGTTCCCATATGTTTTTTACAATATTGCAGACACTATAATTATAAACATGAATAGCCTGCTGGACAGTTTGGGGCACTGTCATTATACTTCCAATATCTCATCATGTGTCAGTATACAACTTACAATCGATGTTTGAGTGTCTGTCTCTAAGGCGATGGTAACAGACAAGTTTCAAATAAGTACGTAGGGTTTTCCAGACATTTCGACCGTGTCTTCTAGACGTGTCATTAACATAGGAATTAAAGAAATTATACCCTAAAGTCCACCTCACCATATGTTATGAAGAATGTCCTTTCCTTCTTCTTCTTCTTCTTCTTCTTCTTCTTCTTCTTCTTCTTCTTCTTCTTCTTCTTCTACGTCTTCTTCTTAGAGAAAAGTAGAAAAGAATAAATAAAAATAAAAACGAAATGATCAAGAACGAACTATTGAATATAGGAGAGAAAATACGCAAAATGCAGAACGAAACGAGGAGAGGGAAAATAATAAAAGGGTGGAGAAGAAAAATAAAAACGAAATGAAAGAGATTTAGGAAGACAATAGGAAGTAAAAACAGAAAAAAGAGTTAGAACAGTATAATAGGGTTCCATAACAGTAGAAAAAGAAGGAATGTTATCAAGACACCGTATTGTATTATCTAAGAAGAAGAAGAGGAGGAAGAAGAATAAGAAGAAAACGAAAAAAAAGAAGAAGAAGAATGATTGCGAGAGAATACGTTTGAGAATTAATAAGGGGGACAAAGAGAAGAAGGAGAAGAAGAAGGAAAAAGAGAAAATTAACAAGTAAATTACAAACAGAAAAAGGTGAAAAGAAAAGTAATAGAACCGGTAAAAAACAATCCCCGCTGTTCCAACTGAGTCCAAGTGTTTTTCATCACCAAAGCAAATATTCTTTACAGTGTCTTCACAGGGGATTTCTTTTTATCTTGCTCGATCTTTCGCGTTGAATACACCGGTTATCGAACGATCACTGAAGTTAAGCAACGTCGAACCTTGTCAATATCTATATGGGTGACCAACTTGGTATACCAGATGATGTTAGCAGCTGGTTACCATGTACAGAGGCTCCTGTAAGTATACCGATAATCCTCCTGTGAGGAAACCGATCTCTACACTGTTTTAAATTCATCATTCTTCTTGTTTCATTCAATTCTTCTTTTGTCACCAATTGCTTTCTCCCCCACCCCCATCGCTCGCTCGCTCTCTCTCTCTCTCTCTCTCTCTCTCTCTCTCTCTCTCTCTCTCTCTCTCTCTCTCTGAGAATTGTTTAGTTTCGGTATCCACACCAATGTACCTATATGACGCATATTAGTATACGTATAACTGCGAAAACGATCCAAACAATAAAGATAATAAAATATCTTGGAAAATAATGTTCACATAACTTTCATGCCCACATTTCCCAGACCCACGTGTCTGTCCTTGATACAACCTCTGGTTCTCGCCTCCAGTCGCCATACATGGAGGATTTGTCTGTGACACTAAATTATACCCACAAGAGACGCTCTTTTCGAAGCAGACACCGAAGTGACATGCAATTGCATGACTGTAAGCCATCGGCAAGTTCTTCGCCATAGAAAATAAGATGACACTAGCTGTCCTTTTAATGAGAACCAATGACGATGTGGGTGACTTCGCGCTGCGTTTGACTTATGAGGTTATATAGTTCATGTCATATATAATATTAAACCTAAGTTACAGGCTTTCGGATGTACTAAATGCACAAAAGCTGATAGACTGGCTATCAACCAAGGCTAGGGAGCCTAGTCTGCCCAGTAGATTCCAGCTAAATAATACCTAAATAAACAAATAGTCACATTTTGATTACATCCGTTATAAACCGTTGGTTTCCTAGAAATTCGAAAAATATGTCCGTTTATAAGTAAATAAATAATACAAACAACGACAATACACTTGATTAAAGCAGTTGAGATGAATTGAAACATGTACCGCATATACCAGCGTATATGTCGAGTCCAATACTAAGGTGATAATTCAAGTTTAGTCCAATATCCGCCGGATTAGTTGACTATCCAACATAAGGCAGCAGTGTGTTCCCCAGAGTGACAACTTCATAATATGATCCAATAATGATGCTTAAAAAGCCGACTATTACACTGGCCCATACGCTAATTATGTTAGTTCTCTTTTGTCTTTATTTGTAATGATAATAACAAATTAACATCGCCTGTAGACGTTTGAATAATGCGCAGAAACCCGGTAAGTTGAACATTTTCGAAGCAATTATCATCAGTGCGCAGCCTTCATAGCATATGGTGCTCTGCATCGTAATGTGTAGTGTAATATTTCTTCAAAGTTAATGGAAAGCTTAATGTACGAAACATCATACATAAAGAAAAGATATTTCGTTCAATGCATGCGATGAGATCTTTGGGCGAGAATTGATAAGTTGTGTCTTTCTGTGACTTAGCCATCATGATCATCATCACCATCGCTGCTCCTTGAGAGTGTATTTCTGCTCAAAAGAAAATACATTATCAGTGTTCAGAGTTCGGCGTTCCAGTGGATCATTGCTTGCGTCAGTGAGGGTTAGGACATTGTATATGTCAATGGAAAGGTTTGGCGACGCCTTCTGTTGGGTAGGTGGAGGACGGGGAAAGTCGGGTCTTTGCAGATATGTTGCCATTGCCAGTGACTTGTTAATCGATATAGTTTGCTTAATCGAAATATCGGTGACACTTCCACTCCATTTGCTTACATAAACACGTTGTCTTTTCTTTCCAGGTGTTGAATAGACCATTTTTGCTGGGAAGAATTATAAGAATAAACGCTGATAATGTACGCTAATATACACGTAAACTAGTAAAATCAAATTATAACTCTGATTTCAGGCTAGGAAAAAAGTCAGAGGAATTTCGGAGATTTATAGTAATAAATAATAATATTTTTGAGTACATAATGGTGACGATAAAAAATATTACAAGTATTTTAAAAATAATATTTCATTCGTATGAATTAAATAAATTAAAATATTACTTATAAAAGAAAATCCCATGAATTCTGTCCTAGCCAGAAACCAAAGGTTTGAAGTTTTTTTCCAAGTGTATTAGTGCAAAATCAATGTAAACAGCCTCGATATTGACCATCCAACTACTGGGAGGTTAATAGCACCATTATTCTGAGACTTCCATGCAAATATCACCATAACAACACAGTCACAATTAATTAATCTGAAATGTCCATAGTGCATATATCTACGAAGATTTCATTTCTCCAATCAAGTTGGATTATCATGATCGCTTTGAAAATCAGCATTCGATATCCAGTTTCACTTACCGGACATCAATACACCTTCTCCCCATATCGGACCGAAAAGACACTCGACATTTACTGATCAGAAACGCTAATAGTTGACGATTGGCATTCAAGAATATCGAAATCAGTTTGTTGATGTCTATGTGTTTCACTCGCAATATCGAAGTCCGAAGAAGAAAAACTTAATTAAAATTGAGTAAATCAATGATACAAATCCACTATAATAATGAACAATATGATTTGTTTTATGTTTCTCTGTCCGTAATAATGGATCGGAAGGAAGATATTCTGTAATTTCTTTTCGCAACAAAAAACTCATCTCATAGCAATTCGAATGTTTCCGGGAATTATTCACAGGGATTAACTAGTGGAAAATAGATGAGATGTAACCCACGTAATACCTACACAAGAAAAGATAAACTTCTTTGTCCGTCAATTTTAATCATATTTGATATTTGAAGAAGAATATACAGCACTGCTCATAAGTATTTGAGGTTTTCATTCTATGGCTGGGGTTTGAGAGTTAAACACAAATAGTACGCAAGAAGAACGAAACTGTACTGTAATCAGCACAACTAGTCAAACATTTAGGCATGTTTTCTGGTTGTGAATGCTATATCAAATATTCTTGTTCTATTCCTGCTGAAACCTTGCTCAGAATCATTCAAGGGTATTGAAATGGCTAAGTAACATTATTATTTGGAAGAGTGACCAAGCTAATTAGTTAAATAACCTTAAACTGTATTAATACACATTTTGGAAAGAATGCAACCATAGGCAAGTAACACGGACGCGTATGTGATTATTCCAATACTTCCAAATTGTCTGATGTTGTCAGCTATTATTCCCCCCTGATATGAATAAGAAAGAAAAACGACGTCTGTGTCCAGAATTGTTCCCAACGTCGAGGCAATTTGTGGACGGGAACATTTCTTCTGGCCGTCACGTCAGCTTAATTTCAACAGCTTTTCGGCGCAGCTGTGTTTAGTCAATTGGGTGTGGCATTAATGACCTCCAACGGCAATGCAGGAAGAAAGATATGTTGATTGGACTGTCTCCAATTGTAATGTAATTAGGTACGGATGACTTAATTCGGTTGTTCATTTAGTGTCTGTAATAAGAAAACTAAATTGGTAATTGCGTAATTCAACCCCAGAACAGAAAGTCTTCTCACGGTAATAAAACGGATATACTTCGGCTCAGGACACTTCGGGTCATATGTAAAATAACCACAAGGTGTTGGTGGCAGTTATGGTCGGCTGGGAATTTTACGAGGTTGCCCCATGCCGCAATTTTATAGATAGAACGACAGTTGAGCAGTTAAGAATGACACTTGATCAAAACAGATGTTTTGAAAAACGGGTTATCAGGGATCAAAGACTTATTATAGATAAATACCATTAGCGGAAGTAGGGACGGAAATAAACTAGAGCCATAACAAACGACGCGCTTAAATAGACCCAGTTAGTTAGTTAGAATTGGGATTTGGAGAAAGTCAAAGGTCCCAAGATTGAGGTCACACACAAACATTAGCGAGTTACTGCCCTGTCTCCATCACTTTAAAAGACTTCCTTTCGTCTCTCTGGCGATAGACGATTACAACGATTTCCACTTCTTCTTCTTCATCTCCCCCATCAATAGGTCTATCAACATTTGAATATAATTGTTTTCCATATTGAATATTTCAAATGTTCTTCTTCTTCTTCTTCTTCTTCTTCTTCTTCTTCTTGGATAGATCGACACTTGAATAGAATTGTTTCCCCATAGAACAGTTAATGTGTCAGTGAAATAACGTATTATGTATAATTAATATTTTAGATTTTGCAATTCACACACTCAGCTTGTCACACTAATTTCGACGGGACACACTGGAATGATTCAAGGGCTATTTACAAGCAATACAGACCCACTACCCAGCCTGCCAGTTACTACCTGATCACTGCCATTGTTAAGGATCACTTAATCAATCTTGGATTACGGATTAATTAATCTATGTTGTAATAACTTTGGCTTTCAACTACGTCTTATGAGGGATTACTGGCTAATAATATCCAACAGACACACTGAAATGAATCAACAACTCCCTGCAATGACCACAGACCCGTAACCTAACCCCTAACCAACCTGCGAGCCACTAATTGTTCACTGCCAAAGTTAAGGATTAATTAATCAAAATGTAATAATGTTGGCTTATAACCCCGTTTTCCGAGGAATTACAAGTTAATAACATTCAACAGATGACGCCCCAAATGGGGTTTACCTGTCAGTTTCAAATATCTCGAAGCACCTTCATATCAATAAACCCGTTTTCAGGGGATTAGCAAACACTAATAACTAATGAATCTACCCGTGCATTGCATAAGTCATTTCTAACTGGCAAGTGATCAAGTCATATGATTTATGTATATGTATCTCTCGGAAAAATATATTCATAACATTATCTTTGTAAGGGCTGCATTTTCCCTCCACACATACTAATCCAGCCCTTCAGAGATATATCATGCAAGTTGTGACAAAAGTATCAACTTTGGAAGTAAGCAATTTTAAGTGGGTTGTATCCAATAAGAGAAGGAGATAAGTGATCAGACAAATGATTCATGGTCAAATCATTGGTTCAAAATAGTATATCTGGTTTATCTTGACATGTTTACATATATGATCCATTTCCTCAGCTCAGTGGTTGAGACAACGCTCATTGAACTGTAACTGAGCATCTTTACAATTACAGTGGCCTCTGCATGCGACTTTGCAACCACATGGGATTGGTTTGTCACAGGATGTTGATGCTTCACGGAGGTTCGTGCAACGTTGTTGCCATGTTCAGTCATTGTATACCCAGCCCCAGTTGGATAGGACAGAGTGAAAAGTCTGGGAAGTAAGACTTTGGTACCATACATATACATGTTGAGACACATCACGTTTGATGTACTGCACACGTGTTGCTTGAGTTGGTGGGATAATACCAATGGCAATCGATCCATGGCCAAACAGATTTTTCCTAACTGCATTCACTCTACTCAAGGAACACGGGAACAACACATATTTCAATCCCACTTATATCATGTGGCATCTTTCCCTTTCCTATGGATGATTGACCCACATTCACACCCCGATGCTGCATGGAACATCCGTAAGGATATGCTTTTTAGACTACCAAGTTTAGTACATATACCATAACCCACAACGCTATCCATGACTTCTCCAAATCCAATATGTCAAATAAAGTCACAGCGAAGACAGCTACATCAGTGTCAACTGTTCTTATTAGGACCTTTTTGTATATTATATCCTTTCCACAATGATCTGCGTGAAAAGTCAGCCCGGCATCAGCTTCTTCCTGATCATATGGAAACACCCCATTATGTGTGTTTTCATCACTTAAAGAGAAGATCCACGGTTAAATGTACTAATGCTGTATGTTTGTTCAGTGGTCATACACTGTATTATTACGGCCAGGATCTTGTAGATCTCGTCCTTGTTTGCATCATGTCTGTACAGGTTTCCCCGGTTCACTGGTATAGAGGTATCTGGTAGGACGCATCTATACACATTCCATATCCTTGGCCACGAAGCTCACGCACACCATGTTCAACCTGTTCCCAAAGTATCTCTCCCATACCACATTACTTATGTCAACTGATTCAGGCAGGGTTACTAGGTATAGACAGAAGATATTGTCAGCATACTCATTAACGTTCTTCTGGCTTTTGCTGACATGTGGACTAATGCAGCACCATCATGCAGCTTAACCTGAACCTCTGGAACATTCTGTACTTGCTCTAAATCTCTTTCAAGGATGTATTACTTTTCCTCAACTGACCCATATCTCAGATGAATGGTGGGCAAGGCTGATTCCCATGACACAAGAATTCGTCAAAGTCTCCTCCTCGGATCTGAAAACAGCTTTTAAAAATGAAAGTTGGGCGTGGGATTATTTTATCACTCTGGAGGATGGTGAACTGAATATCATGATCTTGATCTTGATTCACTTGGAACACACATTCGAGGGAATACCATCGTTGATTAAGCGTACGTTTGTGTATCTTCGTTAATTGTGTCTCTATATGAGGGTCTTCTATTAGGTGGAAGTGATCGTTTACTGTACATACATTTTGTTGAACAATGTTTTGGAAAGATGCCCGATTACCGAAGTACACACGAACGTGACATGTACCTCGATGCCCACCCTAACATTTATTCTCTTCCACCCATAACACTACTCTCGTTTTCGTCACCGCCTACTGTGAAATAATGTACTAATAATTACTGACTATTGTAAGCACATCCTTAGATACTAAACAACTACACGAAATAAAAGGATGGCACCGAAAGATATACTATGTCCTTTTCATTATATTTAATGATTGATGTAACATATTGATATTAGAGAGTAAACTTCATGAAAATACATTATAATCTTATTTATTAATGTTTTACCTTCATCCTAATTGTAGTTGTTTTATACAGCTTATTATACAGCTTATTAATTCGGGCCAATGTTTCTATGGTTACACATGACAGGGCAAGCGGAAATAAAGAGTAAGCCTTCGGTGAGAATCGAACCCACACACTCATTGCCAGAAGGAGACTAGTTTACGCCTAGCTCATTTTATCAATCGGCCACGAAGTCTTCATGGATTAGCGGAAGCTGACTTACACTTATAAACTCACTCCCTACAACCGACTATCAGCGCCATGTTTGTGTTGTTCTACATATGATACCTAGTAGTCCTTTTTAAAAGTCAAACTTTAGAAACAGTGTCCCGAATTAATAAGTTGTATAAAAACAACTACAATTACGATGAAAAGTGACGTGTTACAATGCTTCATCCAGTAATAATAAAGATTGACAGTATCATCTATGTTATCATTCTCATTGATTCTTCATCTTTAACAATGCCAGTAAATATTCCGATCCCTACAATAGAAAATGGCGTTAAAGAATGCAGCTTTTTTCGTTTTCCATTTTGTTTCTTCTACAAATGTTAAGGAATATGTTGGATGAAGAATTTGAAACAAACACACACTGTTCGTCTCGACTTTTTGTTTCGTTCCAGTAGCGTCGTTGGTATTTCCTACGAAGAATTGTGTATTTCTCTATACATACATATATCATATATTTTGGAAGAAGTGTTTCATTTTATTAGGTATTATTAAAAACCACGGACAAGATTCGTTTAATCAATTTCAAATGAGTTTCTCATTGTCTACCTACAATATGTGTACGTAAAAAGTATCATGGCTCTACTCGAACACGTAATCAAGTCATATTATTTATGTATGAGTATGATACATGGCTTTAGCGATGAAAACATATTCAAACAGGTTTGAGAGAATTAAACTTACACTAAAGTATGTGATGCCTTTTAGAATGCAGAGATTTTAAAACTTCATATCGTCAAATCTCTGCTGAGCCCGTCGAAGCTTCACCAGATACCCGTTGACCGTACATTCCAGGAACACATTCCCTACTCTGACCGTTGCCAGACTCACACGACACTGGGCGGGGGGTTAGATTTTCCCGGTTTGGATTCAGAGTTTTCCGTCTCCGGGACTGGTTTTGCCAACCAAGTCAGAAGAGCTCAGTCTGCACTACTATTTACTCGTAGTCGGGCGTATTCACGACTTTCCCAAGGGCATTAGTTAAACGGAAGTAGAAATGCAAGAAGACAGAAGAACAGGAAAGAAACGGAAGCAGACTGTCGGAGTGTGAACTCGATTCAAAATAAGAATTCATAGATATGTTTAGATATGTTCATGAAATAAGCTTTGGAGTAAAGGTCCGTAAAAAAGGAATATATACTTTTGATGCACCCTAACATATCTCATAATAATATGAATAATATAGTAGAACCATAGATAGTGTCGAGATGTGTAAATGAAATACTCGTAATACACCTTTATAGAAAATATATGAAACTAAAGGTATTGGAGAAAAAAACGTATTTACCGCAAGAAAAACAAAAAGGTAGGAACACGATTGATGCTAAACATGAAACAAATGAATCTAATCACAAACAGGATATGAGGAAAAATTTGAAAGGATAAAAACAAGAGAAATATTCTCAGATTTTGATGGAACTAATTTCTAACTTTTATCTTAAAATGAAATTTGTTTGTAGGAAGAATACACGAGTTTCACAAAAATTCTCAAACTGATTTACAAAACCGATTTTAACAGAAGAGATGCTTGCCTCAAAGGCAGTTAAATGTGACAGATATTACATATATATGAAGAGGTGTATATAATGGCGCGTGTCTGTCTGTATGTATGTATGTATGTATGTCGACACAATATCTCGCAAAGTTCTCAATGAATTACAGTTAATTTGTGGAAGGGTGGGCATGGGCTAGGCTAGAATTGAGGCCAGATCCAGAAATTTGGCAAACTAGAATATTAAACTTGCCTAATTGTTCCTCTTGCCCGAGAAGTGTATAGGCCATAATTAATACGTCTCCGCCGTTTTGGTTGTACACTGTCTGGAAAAGGGTTATTTTCAGTCTGGCAATGTTCAAGAGGAAATGGTGCCAATTCTATAGAAATGATGACCATAGGCGAAATGGTCAGAGCGTACGCAGCTGAGAAAAGAGTTGATGTCCTTTTGTGTATCTGTGTTAATTGTGTCAGTATACGAGGCTGTTGTTTTAGGGAGGAGCGATCGTTTACGCTACAGACATTCTATTAGTAAAACGTTATTTTCACTCAATGTTCAAGATGAAATGATGCCTATTCTATAGACATGAGTGTGTGTGTACTTTTGTATATTTCTGTTAATTTACCTCTGCCAAGGAATGTATTCATTTATGTTTGTCAAATTGTCCGTACACTCTCTCCAAAGCTGTTCTATGAATGTTATTAGCATTTCGTCGAAGAGTGGATCATAGGCTGAGGGAGAATCGTTTGAATTTTGGGGGCGAATCCAGGATTGTTTTTCCCGATTGATCTTTGGAAGTGGGCCAGATTTGCAATGTTTTTAGGGGGGATGGCAGGCAATCTCAAAGTAAAACCATATATACAGGAATATCTTGAATAGTACGATTGTGATTAGGGCAGGTTTTGAAGTGGTGCGGTTATAGTATCACTATACAAATTAATGTAACTAAGTATACGCTGAACAAACATAACACATTAAATTATAATAATACCTTGAACAGTGCGGTTTGTAGAGTACGGGAAATGTTGGTCGGGAATGTTGGAACGAATTAACCACACTAATAAAGGTATACCTGTATATATAAAACTAAGATAACACTATTTGTAATCATTTCTTTAAAAGCATGTCTTATATACTGGATAGTGTGATTACTTCTGTTTCTCTGTCCGTGACAATGGACTATTCCACTTAAAAGTAACACATTTGATTATAGAAATATCACGTACGCAGTATTTGAAACTTTGGACACTTCCATTGAAACAAGTTCAATATTTTATTTTCCTATCATGTGATAGAAATTGAAATACATACGTGAACTTTTCACTGGTATTGACTAGTTAAATACTATTTTCGATTATGAATAAAGATAAACCTTAACAAGGTTGTATAGCACAATTGTGTATAGCCTCTTGTGTTTCCTTACAGGAACCAAAGTGCCCAATTGTTTTTGCCCATTGCCATATCTTTAATTTTAAATCTGCATCAGGTGTTGCAAATCTCCATTGTTTACCTGGCAGCTCCGCAGGAAACATCCGTTTGGATTCATTGCGTTATTCTTGTTTCTCAAAAACAATTTCAACAGCTGCGATCTGCAGATTATTAGGAAAAAGTTCCACGTCGACTGTGATAGTTGCAAATGACGTTGCAGCCTCTCCACATGGCATGAGACTGATACCCCCCTCCCGACTGTCCTTGCTGCAGGTGACAAGAAATCAATGACTAAACAGCTAAATTGAATGTTATGATGTTTTGATAGTTCTTTTAGCCGGGATTCTTACTGAGGCGACTTATCAGCCATGAATTTAAAATGAAGGCCACAGATCTCAAGAAGTGAAAGACAGGAATGTCTTCAGATGAGCGCTTAAATACGGAGGAATGACACGTGGAGAATGAATTGTATTTCTGGAGGCAGAGTCAAATAAAGGTTCAACTTGCTGTCAGAAATAGGAAAGAAAGCTGAAAATTGCACGTTTTACCGGTTTAGTAATAATGTGTATTTAATGCAAGGCAAACATTTAAATAATCAATTATGTTCGTGTTTTTTTTATGATATGACTGAATGAAAAGACATTTTACAACTTACAAGCTAGAGAATAACTTCTTAATGCAAGCAATTTTCCTATTCTCCGACGACT
>VCCN01004880.1:1402420-1414776 GCA_006491835.1 Architeuthis dux
CAAGTTGCGTCTCTGCATTTTGTAATCCAAAGGTTATGATTATATATGTTTAAATTGAAAAAATATGAATACTCACGACGTAAATCTACATACATGTATCAGTGCGTCCTGCTGTGTTCACAGAAGGTGAAATAAATATAAAGAACAAATCGGAATCTGTAGTGTGGAGATATAATGATTGATTATGTTCAGTAAGAAATGTAATGGTGCCCAACCCTTTGTCATGTAAAAAGAAGAACCTCACTTGAACATTTGCCATCTTGTCTTCCTCTTGAGAATTGTCATCGAACAAATCAATAACAATTCCAATTACTAAAAAGAATCAGCTCAATTGTTTCGGAACATCATACCTGTCTCTTCAGGATATGTCTTATTCATTACTAACCATTAGGCCACATGCACCTCATTATCAGTGCGGAATAACAGAACAGGACAGAACAATTAATGTTTCTAAACAAATAAGTCCAGTTTTTTCAGACCGTATAGTTCTTCATGACATACATTATTGATATGTTTTCCCAATTCAATTGTGCCTGAGAAAACAGAACAGAGAGTATTCCAAAGTAAAGCACCAATATGGAGGCATCAGATGTATGTATACTGTTTTAATTATGGATGTTAAGGTTAAAGACCAAAGAGGATCGGTTATTATGAAGTGGAAGAATTTTGGCACTATGAACATAGTAGATGATTTTTCCACGAAAGGTACGGGTTATCGACGGAACGCTGGTGGAGCTTCGACGGGCCTACCAATCATAAAATAACCCCGCGACCCGCTCGACGGTATAATCAGGTGGATGATAAAAATACATGACTATTTTCCAACACAATCTTCTTTAGTGCCATTGCACTTAATTCATTCGATGCCTGGCCTAGGTAAATGTATTCCTTAACTTCTTATACGGCTTCACAGTCTATTCGTATCCTCTCTTTCGGGACTTTTACATTACGTGTGTCTTTGTTTTAACCCTATTCTTTGGCGTTCTCTATTTAGATCACTTAACATGTTTTGTAAATCCCCCGCAGTTTTTGATAGTACCTTAAATTGTTAAAATATCCTCCGTCTATATATACTCCCACGTTTCCCCAGTCTGTTTTCCGAAAGGTGTTTGCAACACTCACTGTAAAGAATGTTGGTGAGATTATCTTACAGCTGTTCGTGTCTTACGCATTTCCTTATATTTACCGTATTAGTATCGTTATGAATATAATTAGTGCAGTGTCATTTTCTATATATTCTGGATTTATTTTATATAACTCGATTGTAAACCTTGTTCTCGCAGAAGCCTAGTGTGTGTCATATTGAATTGCTTTGTTTTATTCTGGTTTGTGGTCTTCTTACGTATTTGATATTAGCTGGTTTAATTGTGTAGGTGGTCTATAGCCACTTATAACGTATGCATGTTCGCGCGGTTGGTTTACATCTAAAGTGTTAGTCTTTATTACTGTATGTCCCCACTTTTTAATTAGTGTGTAGTAGTGTGTAATTCCCTATTGTTTTCAGTCGTTCTGTTGAATTATGTTGACCAGAGTGTTACTCCTTTTCTCTATGCTACTTTCGTTATTCCACAAAGCCTCGAATCTGTTCTCTATCGTTACCCGGAGATTGGCCATTCTCTCTATTTTACTGGGGGCCTGTTTTCTTCTTGAGGATTATTTTGTTCGTTTCCGTTTTAAAGTCAATTATGCTTGCTACCATTCTACTGTTACTTCCTATATCTACTTTATTGATAATGGTGACGTCTTTGACGTTATTGAAGTTACCGGCTAGTATACTTTCAAAAGGTCCATTTAAACATCCATATACAGCTTCACCCTCGACTGAATACAAGAACAAGACACATAGTTAAAGAAGGTTGAACATTGAAAATGTACATACAAAATGATTCAGAAATCTCTGGCCCGAATTCTGTCAATTTTAAAGCTATATAAGAATGTCAAAATACATTTTTGCACTCACTGTATACGTGTGCGTGTATGCATGTGTGTGTGTGTGTACACACACGCACAAACACATACACACCATGGCGTGGGCACCCAAAATAATTGAGAAGAAACGGTGTCCATATGATGTGGTGGACACGTTAAAAAGCCGTCGGAATTACAAGAGTGCATTTGCGGAATTATGGTATTAACTTAATCACATTTACTAGGCGTCTAGAGATTAAGAAAAGAAAAAAAAACATCGATGAATGGAAACGTGTTTTATGTTTTACGTAGGATGAATCAAATCAGTGGAGTCTGTTTGCATAATAGACATTTCTTTCGCTTTACCTCAGACGAATATTCGTTCAAGTCAGAGCATTCCTTATTTTGCCTCCGGATATTTTTATATGAATCAATAAGCTTGCTACTATGAATGTATCATATGGAAGCACCAGATAAGTATAATTGCCCATTCTGATTAATATCTATCTATGTATATATGTATCTATTTAGATATCTATATATTTTAATGTTAGGTAAATATATAAGCTATATGTTATCCTTTCTCCCCTATCCCATGTTCCACCATTCCGCAAAATGTCATTGGAATTCATTGAGAACTGTTGGATATATTGTGTACAGAGACAAAAAGACATACGCGATTGAATACATATACCTCTCCCAGCTTTGTTGTCAGTGTTAAATCCCTTCAGAAGATGTGCATCTCCATTTTATTTAATCTAAAACAGAACAGTTTCATCCAACATTGATCAGAAGCCTGACCCGTTATTTAAACATGGCCGTACATCTTCAAACATGGAAGTCTAACATATATCCCACATTATGGAATGTATATGTAAATAATAAACATCGATGTATGTAACCAGATGTGTGTCTGATAAATAGGTTATGTATGCCAGGATTCCCAATGATGTTTTCCCAAGGCACCATACACTACCCATATTCGGCATTTAGCCGCATGAAGCATAACTAGGTAAACATATTTATCTAACCATATTCAATCTATTATCTAGCTCTGTCAAAGAATATAGAAGAGGTAGATGTATTCACTTGTGTCTGTTTTTCTACACACTATCTCCAAAACGTCCTCAGTTAATTTCATTTTGGGAAACGGTGGCTAAGGAAGAATTAACAGATAGACCTACAGACACGAGTGGATACATATACATCTTCGAAATTCGTTGCCAGTGGCAGGATTTCTTTTTAGAATAGCACATATATGCATTTACTTATATAACTTATTCATGCGACAGTGCAATTTGAGAAACGTTCATTTCAGCATTCTTATACAGCTTGTGAACTGACATAATTTGGACTAAAGATTAGTATTATTACAATACGTGAATAAAAAAATCAAAGAAATACTTGAACATTGAACATCCATGTACAAAACCCATGAATCTTTGTTCCAAATTCTGTCAATTTCCATCAATTTTAAAGCTGTTAAACGATGTTAAAATGATCTCTTTGAAAAGCATCGGATATTGTTGCACTCATTGTATGTGTGCAAGCAACTATTTCATCATTTCAAAGAAAGGTTTCCAACGTTTTAAAATAAATGGCGGATTGTCAGCGTAAAAATAAAGTGTGTATCAAAATAAAAAAGAATATAATCTGGATTCTCGTTATTTTGTTCAAATTCAAATAACTCAACAATTTGGATATGGGTTCTAGATAATTGAAATGAATATGAGAGAAAGTCGAATCCTGCAAAACTATACGTAAACATCTAAATCCATTTTCGGAGGAATTAAATCGCAGTTTGTATCGGAGATTTTATGGTGTGAATTGATTGTGGAAAGACAAAGCGCTTACTGCAGTGAAATTTCCATTTGCAAACTGTGATTTGGGGAGAATAAGAAAACATTCGACGGGGGGAGGGCTTGAGGCAAAAGAAGTAGGAGGAGGGAAACATAAACAATGATTGGTGGTAAACAAAATGGGAGACAGTAGGTGCAATCATGAGGGCAATGTAAACAAATGGATATATGTACAGCGTACGTAGATACAACAATATGTTATTGGCCTAATAACATGTTATTTGTATTACGTAATACATGTCTGATGGTGCGGGTGGCCAAACGGTTAGCAGCATGGAAAATGGAATCGATGAGCTGTGTAGCATCTCGGGCTGAAACAATCTACCGTCACTTCGGCAAATCATGAATATATTTCTTCTCTCTCCGAGCTAAAGAACATGGTAACCAAATTAGCAGATGGACAACTCTGAATTCAATCCCTCGTCCATCATTGTGAGTGGATGGCAATGGACAGAAAATGAGAAACATATGAGCATTGACAACAATAGTATACTCAGGATAATTCCTACGCGTTTTATTATAAAACCTCCTTCATTGGTATTGATCTAGCAATCTGACATTAGATTTGCTAAAGACGATGATTAATTCCCTGTTGTATAGCATCCACTATTGGAATTCTGTTTAGCGCTGAAATCTATACAAGGAAATGAATAACTGAATTCAACGCGGTCAAAACGCATATTTACTAATGGCGATAGTACAAATTAGATGGAGGCAGTCACCCCATTCATGGAATGATTGGATGTAGTTATCTCCCTTTATGAATTGGATGGAAGCAGTGATTTCGTAAACTAGATGAGAGAAATAATTAAAATCATCAATGTGACAACGGAAGATGGTGATACTATATCTTTTCTCTATGCACTTTAATCAATTATGTGGAAGTCTAAAGATACTTGTCAGATCATATGAACTGATTATATTGATCAATATGCATTTCTAGTTTATTTTCAGCCAGAAAAATTCATTGAATCTGAAGGTACATTATTGTGAAGTCAGTCATATAAGTCCCATTAAATGGGCCGTTTTATCTAATTCTATTTCATAGGGGAAAAGATAGACATTAAATGCTTGAGTTCGGACATCTGGTTTATTGCAATAGTCACGTGGAATTTAGTATTCATATGTACTAAGCTTAGATTCGTACGACGTCTGTACGGAAAATATCCATCTATTTTAGAAACGAGAACCGGTTGTGTGGCTTTAAATAAATTGAAAACCAATCAGATTGGACCTTACTGAGCAGACGTGAACAGACACTCTCCCGTAGGTTACCCAGTTACTGTAGAATTGGAATATTCGAAATATTTTATATAATAATACATGTTTTCACCACAAGATGTCATATTGTTATCAATATTTCATATCTTGCATCACATTTAGAAAATCGCTTGCCGAATATTCATCAATAATAGCAATGTTATAAATTGCATTTTACAGAAGAATGAATTAAGATAACTTCATTATGTTCAGACTTAGACGTTATTGCATAGTACTCGTCAAAGATGAGGGCATCTGCTTAGATTAGTGCGTTCTGTCTAGGATAGAAACGTCGCTCCGGCGCACTCTACCAATGATCTGAGTGTGGTATCTGTGAGCTCATCGAAAACTGTTACACACGTTGTTCGCGTTCTTAAATTCCTGTTGATGGGTTGGCCATGGGCTAATGTGGAAAACGATCATTCATTTTGAATCAGGTTTTCTTTCACCCGGTTGAAATCATCTTGGTTTTATTTATGTTTTTCTCTTCGGTGGAAAGCAGTTGGAAGCCGTACATCGATTAGCTTCATGTGCGAAATGAGTCCTACCCATCAGTAAATTACTTAATTGCCTTTTCTGCACTCTCCATTCCTATCCTCCTATTAAACTAGCTTTCTGTTCTGCTCTCTCTTCCTACTCTTACTAAAGTACCTTTATTTTTGTATGTCCTCTCTTTTCCAACCCCCTTTTTAAACGTACTGACCCTATGTTTTGTCTTCTCTCTTCCTAACCGTCCTACTATATGGTATGTCCTCTTTCTTCTTAACCTCACATTCAACTACCTAACATTATTGTATCCCCGTCTCTTTCTACCCTCTACCCTCTATACTGTTTCCCTCACTCTTCCTACACTTTTATCAAACTACATAACCTTTAGAGTATGTTATTACTGAAAGTCTGACACTCGAATGCAAGTGGGAACAAGTACAACAATATTATAGAATGGGTATTTTCAAACTATTTTTTCGTCTACGGCTCATGTCGTCTATGGCTCCCCGATGCACGATAGCGATTATTCATTTTTGACCAGATGATTTATTATCGGATTGAAATGTTATGGGAGTGGAAGCCGTAGAAGGAAAGTGTGTTCGGGAAAGCACTGAGTTGTTATTTAAGGAACATCAATAATTATTTATTAGTTGCAGAATTTTCTTAGAAACCATTCAAAGGTGAATGCAATGTTAAGGATCTTGATCGTTTTTCCATTTTCAGAAGAAAAAAGCCGACTGAGAAACAAACAGAAACAGTCACATGTTTCATTCCATTTTGAGTACGAGTCTTTCAGAGATTGCAGTCCTTTGATTGGTACATTTAAATAAGCTAGGGCACTGCCCGTTCCAAAGGTGCATGTTTGGAAGTGACCGGACTTTATGGCCTGTGGAGCAGACTGCCATAATAGCCATGTAAAATAGATGCCCGTCCGTCGTACGAAACTACGGCTTCGAAGTAGTTCATATCAATAATCTCAGATAAACGATCTATAATCTGTGATGATTTATTTATTTTTATTAGACTTCTCGTGGACCGCTGATCCAAACAACTGTAAACTCGACACTGCCATGCATGATGTGCTGACTAATAGATATGGCGAATATCAACTTCGTACACTGGCCAGTTGTTAGGTTATATATGTGCGTACACACTCACAGAGATACCTCCAAGTATAGTTAGATACATACATGCATTTATAAAGTATATTATTCAGTAACGACACCATTGATTTCCGATATAACAATTGAAAGTCTAGTTTTAGCAGTGTTATCGACATCACTGTAACAAAGCACGCGTTATTATTACAATCATCAATACGAAAGTAAATGAATGTAAACGTATATTTGCAATTGTCTTATTGTTGTATTCTCTCATGTTTTATGCTAATATCTACCAAGAAAAAGAGAGCATATCATGTTTAGTTGTATTTTGTTTCAGTCGCGCTACAGAAATTACTTTCCGGTAAATTCTGGTACAAAACAAACCTAACACTCAATGCATTTTAGAACGCGCCAATTGCCTTATTTCCGCTTATAATCGCAGTCGCTCAAAGAATACCGACAACCCGTGTCTTTCAGCGGGGCGCATTGTTCTGCTGAAAGGTACCACTGCAATCATAGAAGACTGATGCCATGAAGGGGTGTACCTGGCCTTTAATGGTGTTGGTGTAGGTGGCTTGAAACACATTTTCAAAGAATACCGACAACCCGTGTCTTTCAGCGGGGCGCATCTTTCTGCTGAAAGGTACCACTGCACTCATAGAAGACTAATGCCATGAACGGATGTATCTGGCCTTTAATGATGTTGGTGTAGGTGGCTTGACACACATTCTCAAAGAATAACGACAACGGAAGGACGAACATGTGTTGTTGGGAACGAGGTGACAGAACACGATTTCTTTTAATTACATTGCCAACTCTCTGAACAGAAATGCTGGCCAAATTGAAACAGAAAACTCAATGCCAGTCTGTGCCTCGCCCATTCTTTCGGTTCCACCAAAACGCTGCCCCTGCCTGTCATCAATCAAAATTATCCCCCCTCCCCAAGGGAAGTTCTTGACCAATCCGAGACCCACATAAATTTGTTTACAGAGCATTTCCAAACAGGCCTTTACCGTGTCTCATGCAGGACTCCAATTCAATTATCCTGTTACACTGGCCAGCTTTTAAGTTTGACATCATTTGCACCGAATCTTACTTTGGTCCGCAAAAAAGCAGAAATGCTTTCTTCATGCCTCGGATCAAACGGGGAATATATTATGGAGTAAACGAATATGGAAGGCCTTGATGCGGACAAAACAGGAAAGTAAGAGAACAATCGCAAACGTTTCACGTATTTCTGCTTAGTCATAGTGGTTGTCGTGTTCAATGCATTTACTAATCAAATTTAAACAAAAAGTACCATACAATGATGTATTCTTCCGTTTTCCCTACCCAATTGGCTTCTAGTGACCTTGAATAACCTCGGGTTCGGATTTGACCTCATCCACCCGACCATGTGTCAGGTAAACGAGTGTTGTACTTAATAGAAAACTCAATATCTCACTATATTTCTTGAAATTGCTTAATTAGCTGAAATGGCATATGCTGGTTGATGACCTCCAGTGATCTCCAATGACAACTAACGTCAGTAGGTCTTTTCATATGAGCGTGATCGTGGCACAGTGTAAAACAATATTTATGAGATCTTTATAACGATTTCTATAAAAAAATATGTCAGGAATGATTTCTGGTGAAAGTCGGCCTCTTATGAATACTGATATTGACAAAATAATTTCCAGTGCGTGTCTGCTTAGACATGATGCCACCTAAGCCAGTCTGCCCGGCTATTTAACCCATATCTGGGGGATGAGAGGTTGGTTCATGCTTTTTCCAAGGGCATTAGGGCGAAGTGAACATAAACAACCTCGGTCGCAGTTTGAAATCCATTCCATTCTATGCGGTTAACCGCTACCCCCGCCCCCACACACACATACCTCCTGAACTGTATATTTTCTCCTGAGAGAGCAGTTCCATCTTTGAGTTCAATGCCAGTTACTGGGAAAAGCAAAACGTTTATCGATTACTTTTTGGCGCGAAAAGAGAATCAAGTCGAACACACAGACACAAAACCACCCTCACAGTCCTGTAAGGAAATACCAACCACGTGTTGATTGTTTTCATCTAAGTTGAGTACCGAAGCTCACAAGCGACTTGTACTAACATAGAGAGGAAAATAGCACCTCGCGTTCAATCCCCCTCGCAAATAATCTCTTACGATAGTTTTGATAATGGTTAGTGTTATTTCGTCTTGGGAAAGGCATGGATCTCTTCTCTCCATAATTATGCGTTAAATAACAGTGCAGACTAGGTTCTTTAACTTTGGTTTACAACTAGTCTATGAGGAGGACAGCTTTGAATTCAAAACCTCTTCCCCATCTAGATATGAGTAAAACTAGCAAACAAGTAGGGGGTTGGGCTTGCAATTCAACCCCGTTAAAACCCACTTACTGATGTCCATCGACGTGCACGTTGAACGGCTGATCGGATCAAGGCTATTATTCTAGGACATCCTCATCACTGATTGTGGTATTACTTGTGTCATGTATTTGTACGAGTATTATTGCAGTTGTATACATTTTTGACGCTTATCATAATACAATGGGAATGAGAGTCGCCTTGGCCATCATTTGAATATATATTAATATTGTATCGCGCTGCTTCGGTTGCTGACTGACTTCTTGTGGATAAACCTGCAGCGAGTCGTGTGTATCTTATTAGTGTGCCTATTCTTACAGCTAGGTATACTGGAAAGCGGCATCAGCGAAGATTAAATACATGTTCACATCCATGTGTCTATATTCATATATGTGAGTGTATATTCATACTTATGTGTCTATATTCAAACGTATGTGTGTATATTAGTACTTATGTGTATATGGTAGTGTATATGTGTGTATATTCATACTGACGTGCATATATGTGTATCCATGTATGTTTATTCATATATGTAGATAGAATGCATTTATGTTCGCTCTCTTTTCAGGAAAAATAAAAGAATATGCTGAGAGCCGACATATATAATGAAATGTAAAAGCAGTTTACATTGAATACATGTATATGTCGATGTGTGCATGTATGTGTGTGTGTGCGCGCGCACACACGCGCGGGGCGCGTGTCTCTGTGCGTGCTTTCGTGCGTTAGAATCGACCTGAACCTTTGACGATAATTTAACAGAATGCAATCCCTACATTAATCTATCAGCCCATTAATGGATCAGCCCATTAGGGAGCACTACATTAATGGATCAGTCCATTAATGGATCAACTCATCGATTGGTCACTCCATTAATGGATCAACCCCCTAATGGATCAACCCACCAATATATCACCCTATTAATGGAACAATCCATTACTTGATAACTCCATCAATGAATCAACCCATTAATGGATCAACCCATCAATGGATCAGCCCATTATTGGATCAACCCATCGATTGCTCACTTCATTAATCGATCAGCCCACTAATGGATCAACCCACCAATAGATCACCCTATTAATGGATCAATCCATTAATTGATCACTCCATCACTGGATCAACCCATTGATGGATCAACCCATCAATGGATCAACCCATAAATGGATCAAATCATTAATGAATCACTGCATTAATGTATCACTCTATCACTGGATCAACCAATCACTGGATCAACCAATCAATGGATCAACCCATAACTGGATCAAACCATTAATGGATTAAACCATTAATGGATCAACATATTAATGGATCATTGCATTAATGGATCACTTGGTCAATGGATCAACACATTAATGGAATGATTGTATTATGCAACAATAATCGTCAACTTCTGAAAATGAAAATGAAATGCACGCATCGAATGTGCCACGAATGTGCCACGAATGTGCCACGAATGTGCCACTTCGAAATGTGTCAAATGTTAATTTAGTCGGGTACAAGGCCAACACACGATGGGGGAAATAAAGGTAAAGATCAACGTCCGTTAACCAAGTCGAAATAAAATAGAAACAATTCTTTTCGCCAGTAATCTTTTGTGCTTTTAACCCTAACAATCCTTCTAGAAGTTGTTAGTTTTTTAGAAAAAAAACATGTTTTTTACGGTTCTATTTACAATGTAACTGTATTTTACTTTCGGTTCGGTGTATGGAAGGGATTCCCGAGGATGGTTAATGGCGTCATCTAATAATATATACTTTAACGGTCATTAAATATAAGAAAACGATCCACGTACATGCAGCCCATATTTTACATACCGGTCCGCGTACCGCACTTTGAGTATATCTGTGCTACACGGTATTTCGTATCAGTCAATTCCTCCTAGCTAATTACACTAAATATGCCTCTTTCAATAAACCAGAGCGTATGACCTCCTTGCACTACATAACTCATTGATCTCACGATGTCTAGGCATGTTACTATATACGCTTGACCAACGCGTTTATCCACTAGACCGTGGATCATTTATTCAAGTGTTTTTGATTTATATTTTCTGTCATTTGAATATGTCTAAAAGAAATATTTCAAATCTCAATCTTTAATGTTTAGCTTATTATTGTAGAGATCACTTGGTGCCTATTAAAAGACGGTTACTATCACGTGATGAAATATGCCAATTTAGATTTGTCGTATTCAGTCCAACGTGAATTCGATCGTTCTTCAAATCATAGCATGCCATTTCATATTATTGCGTGATGATATTTAGCTTAAGAAGATCGAAACAAACATAGAAGCTTCGATGATGTGGATATGAATTATGTGACCGGGAAATAAAAACAAATCATCATGAATGTAGAACCCAATGTGTTAAACCAGTGATGCAATGTATAATCTATTATGTTGGATTAGAAAGTTAGTTTATCAATGACATTTCCTTTGAGAATAAAGACTTAAAAAAAAGGAAAAATGAAGAATCTTTTTTTGAATTTGACATTTTAGAAATGTCTTTTGATTCTTCGCAATTTATTTTGATTCATTTTCTTTTAGAATAGTACTATCTTGTTCTTTACAATGTCTCTTAATTTACTTCTTATTACTTTGACAAATGTAACTCAGCGCGACGTATTGTTACGCGTAGAATAAACATAACATTGATGTTCTCTTTTGTAGAATATAAAGACATTTTCCTATGGAACTTGTTATGGACTTTTAAAAGTTTCCGTCGCTTTTTCTCTGCTTCCCGTGTTTTGATTTGAACACTAAAATGTTCTGATTGAATGAAAAATCTGAGACTTTTCTTAACATGGAGACATCAGATGCTTTCAAGGAAGTTGCAAGTTAGTCTTCCTTACTTCTCCCCTCTCTGCCCCTCTCTCCCCCTCTCTATCTTTCTATCTCTCTCCCTGACCCTCTTTTTGTTAGCATGCATTACAATGGTAGATGCTATACATATGGAAAATATTCCTTTCTTTTCTTTAAAACGTTTTTAGTACGCTGGAAGAATTCAATAGCATTATTAATTATATTTGAGTGGAGTGAGAATGCAACAGTAGGAGATGCGAGTGACTAAGCGGTTGGCGGTACGGAAAATCGGCGAGACGATTTCAAACTCCACCCGAGATAATCTGCGTTCTTTCTCTATCAACTTCCAAATCGTTTTATCACAATGCTTTGTGTTCTATTACAACGATGGAGAGCAAGTGGAATTAAGATAGGAGAGGCACTGGTTAAAAATGAGTAATTCTTAAAAATGAACAAGTTTATAAAAATAGGAGCTTGGACTATATAAACGGAAAGTAATACATATAGAATAATTCGGAAAACGAGACCGAGTTATTGAATCCAAAGAAGTGAAAATGTGTAGACGTTCAAGGGGATCACAGGG
>VCCN01004880.1:1556175-1567729 GCA_006491835.1 Architeuthis dux
ACATATATAAGAAAATAGTTGAAATATAGCAATGCATTTTTTTAAAAATGAACTTTTACACTTTGTCAATAATAATGAAAGTTTCCATTCCATGGAATATGATCCGGAGGGTGTACCTAAAGGCGAATGGGGATTGCGTGTTTTCTTTCATGTGAGAGAATGTGTTTTCTTTCTCCGTGCAACACCATTTTGTAAATTGTTCTTTTTTCATGCCACTTATGTAACTGTTTTCGATGTGATTTTCTGTTTTTTGTTTTGCTGATTTGTTTTATGGAAAGAGTGGGGGAAAACACATAAAATGTATTATTTTTTATGATTCCGAGACAAAACAGCTTAGGATTGAAATTCGTATGGGACTTCTTTTGTTTAGAAACTTCCGATTTGATTATGAGTGGAAATATAACACTATATATTTTTTAATATTTTAGGCGTGCCGTGCCTAATTAAGCATGACCAAATACGCGCATACGTCTTCCTAGCCCCCCCCTATATATCTCTCCCCCACTCCTTCCATATACAGATATGTAAACAGACTAGTATTTTGAAAAAAACTGCTATGTGTTGTGAATATATCCGTCATATGATTACGGCGAGCAATCCAGGTCATAAACAACAATACATACAAGCACTTTGTCTTGTGCATGTTACATAATAACAATGACTACGCATCATAAAGAGAAACTGTCCCAGTCGGATTTTGATTTCGGCCACCACGTATCTCCAGGTTTGAGTAAACCAACTTTCTAACGAGTCACACGAGGAACGGACTTATGGTAACACGCTTAACCTACACCCTAACCACGATGGTTAGGGTGTAGGTTAAGCGTGTTACCATAAGCGTGTTACCATAAGCGTGTTACCACAAGTGGGTGCGTGTTCCCCTCACAACCGGTTGTGAGGGGAACACGCACCCACTTGTCTTGATAAAGACACTTGGGTCATTTAAACAGTTTGGCAAGGTGTGCATATTCAAATTAAAGTGGTCAACACGACCTGTGTCAGTCTGACATTTAAGAATTATATTATCTTACATGGATCAGATTATTATTTCTGCATATCAGCACGTTCATGATCGAGCGTATTTAGAACAATATTATGTTCATAGGCGATCGGGTATAGTAAGATCAGCCAATGGATAAGAAAAACAAGCGCAAAATGTATCTCTGCAAATCTTTCTCCGTAATGAATGAATGAACAAGTTTCTAAAAGTATGGAATGTGGCAATTATTATATGAAAATGATTTTTAAAGTGTTTTTGACAAACATATAATGCTAAACACTTAGCAGATGCACATGGGGGAGATCCGGCATGCTGCTTCCTTTTTCCTCCTTTATGAATGTAATGCAAGATTGTTTACTAGATGAACCTGTGGAAATTCCACGGGTGTTCATAAATGAGATCATACATTATCACATATCTCTGCTCTCCTATCACCATGTGCCTGCATATTTTCATTATCTCCCTTATCCCGACCATCGCTGACGTCCAAGTTCTATCTAAATGTTGACAGAGATGGATTCGTTTCATATGCAACACTATTCCAACGTCCAATAAACTACCTAACAATCTTTGCTGCTCTCTCTATCTGCCTAACCTCTTATTAAACTATATTATTAGAGCTCTGCCCTCTAGTTTCGTACCCTGTTATCAGACACTCAGCTGTCTCCTGTCCTCCCCCACCCTCCTCTCATATTACACTACCTAACTCTCGTTTCTGTCCACTTTAATCCTACCCTCTGATTAAACTACATTTCTTTTCTGACCTATGTCTTCATAGTTAATGTGTTAAAGAGTAACAATTGAACGCAGGAACAAACATAATATTATTATAGATACTTCTCAGAATGTCATACAATGCAACCGAAGTGTTAATAACTTAAAGAAGATGAAGAAAAGATATTGATAATAAAACCCACCTACACAAATACTCTGTGAGAAAAGTTAGGTTTTTCAACCTGACCGCCCTCATCAACGAGACAAATCTAACTTCACCACCACGGCGTATTAAATCGTAATGACAAAAGTCCTTATCAGAAATTGAATTAAAAACACTAATTCTTTATCTTTTCCCAAATCTTCCTCCGCTGTTATTTCGCGTCCATTCTCTCTGCAACTCATCGTTTCCAATCGAACAACATGACAATTGTAGCCTAACGTGGGGTACTAACCACCATACGATCACGGCCGCCACGAGGGAAAGAGGAGAGAGAGATTTAGAGCGAGGAGGGTCGTCATGAGGGAAAGAGATGTAGAGAATTTCAGAGACGATCCGCTTTTCCTCCACGGCTGTGGAATGCGATGATGATGATGATGTCTCTCTGTCCGGATCGCCTCCGCGGGCTGCAGACGGCGATGATGATGATGGTGATGATTTCTTTCTGTCCGGATCGCCTCCGCAGGCTACGGACTGCGATGATGATGATGATCTCTGTGGAGGGAAAAATCATTTTCGGACACCAAGAAAACGTTCCCACGTGTGTGGAGAGAAAATACGACACAATCCACGTATATTAACATTTTACGAAGTTTTATTTCCGTACCACGCAGGTCAGTTGCTGGTCTACGGATTTCGGCGAGGTACGGAAATTCTGTTGTATGTCGTTGTTTAAAATGGGTGGGTCACTTTTCAAGGACTGCTACTTCTACTGCTACTGCTACTGCTACTGCTATTGGCATTGCTACGAGGCAGGGACACCTCGCGATCCCCCACTGCCTCCTGACCCCAACTGACTTTACTGTTTTTGATCTAGCCTGTTTATACACCCAATGGTCATAACTCCTCCCACTTTTCAAATTCCCAATGGTCTTTCGATAACCTGATACCCCAGTTGGTCACGTAGGCAGTTTGACACAGATTCCAAATCTGACCACGTTCCTATCCCCACTGGCCACTGGTAACCAGATCCTGTCTATTTCGTTACACAATCAAATCCACGAATTGTGCCAGAATGTATCGGCCCGACATTTTGCCGTAGGACATCTCACTTAATCTAATTTACAAGATCGAAAATTAAATTTAAGACAAGTTGGTTCATTTAAATCTAAATTCATGGATGGAATTCAGCGATTACATCCGTCTTTCATCAATTCTTACGGTGACATCTTCTCGCTCTATATTATTTGATACGGAGGACGGTCCTGTTCGAACTGGATACTTTGAAGTGATTCCTCTTTATCGTTAATGTGTTTGATGTTACGATTTCTGATGTTCACACAAATAAAGGATAGCCTTAACAGAACGGCGTTGACGTCGTCTTATTCAGTTGTATCACGGGTGCATCAGTTATTTGTCAAGTTGTAATACGAATTATTTCACATGTGAACCAACCTCTTCATACCAGCCAGAGATTCACACAGGAATTCCCAACATGATCAAGGTGATTCATAAAGGTAGTTTGATCTTGTTGCATGAAATATGCTCTTGGTGTAGCCCCTCAACAAGGAATTGCTAACATCAATCCTTGCCAGGCTGCGAATTCCACATCAGTTCTAACGTGAGTGCCACCGTCATACTAATAGAAATAGATGTATATTTCTCAGCCATTGAGTTATGGGTCGATGTCAATTTCACTGAGATTGAACAGAAATCTGAAAGGCAAAATAAAAAAGATAATGTAGAGTCACTTTTGAGACACCCTGTATATTCCTGTTTCTTTTTTCATGTTATCATGTCCAGCAAGCATGTGGCTTCCTAGAGCGTTAAGGCAACACATATATTTACAAGGAAATCAATGCATGTTCACTTTGGCCGGAAACAAGTGGGCGGACAAGATTGAATTCAATCATATTATTATTATTATGGACGTCAGGTAATAATACAATAGTGTGTGGCTTCGTTGAGTGGTAGATGTAAGTAATGTATCTACAATAATTGCGTGCAGTCGATATACATACACGGTGTGTATGGCTTTCGCTTCATGTTCTATGGATAAACGAAAATTGTATGACGTAGGTGAATGGCCTAGGGACATACGTGCCGTAGAAACACATGTGAATGCTTTAAGAATCATTGGTAAATATCCACCATCGGAACGAGGGAAGTGAAGATTGTGGCGTGGACAGTTTCATGTAATGTTACAAAAATATTGTCGCTACAACCTTATTGGCTTTCATTCAAAAGAACACCCAATAAGTCCCGTTTCCTCACTTTCAGAAATCGACAAAACCAAAAATGTCCAAATATTGACGCTACATCCAGACACATAATCTACCCGACGTAATGTTCTACTACCTATTGGATGCTTATTTTTTATGTGTTTTGTTTTGTTTGATTTCTAGTCCAATGTATTTTTGTCTATTATATCGGATATATTGTTTAAATTTAGTATACCTTAGAGTTCACAAATTTTGACTCCGTCAAAGCTTCCATCCTTTTTAGTCCATGGTTCATTTTTGTGAATGAATATATGATTTCTACAATGGCTGATAATCTGTATATCCTCGTCTTTTATGGAGATACGTTTCTCGGCTAGTATTTCAATACATTTTCAATACATTTTCTGTTATTGTAGGATAACATTCGTCTATGTCTATATGTATAAATTCGAATTGTTTTTTTGTTTTTTGTGGTGTTGAACCATTTTATCATTTCATTAATACTGTTCCACTGGTTGAAATTGAGCTCCTTCTTTAATTTGTCATTTATGGAGGCCATCATTTGCCATTGTACGATGTATTAATTGGCAAGTGGTTGTCAGTTGGAAATTATATGTGTGATCATTCACAGTTTCTGCTAGATTATTGATTGTGTCGTCTAATTGTTTGACTATATGTGTTTATTTCATTAATTATGTTACCATTTGCTTTTTTTCTAAGTGCTATATTAGTGTGGAGTAATGTGCTGTGCTCGTCTATGTTCATTTTATATATGTTTCTTGTTGTATCTGCTTTTATGAAGACGTTTTTGATATATTATTCTTTTGACATCAGCTTCTAGTTATTGTTTTTTTTAATTGTCATGTCGGTTGCTGTATTTAACGTTGTATACTGCTTCTATCAGTTCTTGCTCAAAGTTTCCAACGGCGTTCACTGTCTATAATCCGGAGAGGGTAGGGATCGAGTGTCACTATCCAGATGTAGTCAGCCATCCCATATCTTTCTTTGTTGCTTGTGATTAATACATGTTTTATCAACGCGTTCTGAAACCGTCACACGTTTTAGAAGATATAACCTACAGACACTGACGCACCTATTTATTAGCCCTCTCTCTCTCTCTCACACATATACATACATAAACACATACCTACATGTACACACACACACACATATATATATATATATATATATATATATATACAGAGAAATATTTTAGGTAAATATATTTCCAGATTTAAGTCCGTAGGACAGCGACGGTGTCCGAAAGAGTGCTCAATGCTTGTCTGAGGAGAGGGACCCTAAATGTTGGCAGAGCGATAGATATGCAAAAGACTGAACTCGATTCCCTTACAGTGACAGACTGTTTCACGTTTATTACGATTTTCAAACTGAGCTGATACACTACCCGGGCCTTTTATATGCCCTGTGCGGAATTCTGGATTAATGATGTCCTTCATCTTTTTGTCATTGTTAGAGACAGGGTGGGTTGAGTTCCGGGCTACTTCTACTGTCCAGAGAAGAGATACGGATATTTCATCCTAACCGGCTTCAGGGATCCTTTGTACACCCTGATGTGTTCAGAGTTGGTTGTTAGGTTTCAGGAATGTTGGGTTAGATTTTGAGGAATTTTCCTTCTACTACTTTCGTCTTTGCTTTGACCTCAGCTTTTTGCCTTTAGGGGGTTGTGGGTTTAAGGCATATACAAGGCCCGGGTAATGTTAGAGTTATTCCTAGCAGTGTTATTTACATGGTTCTCTGTGCTATTCTGAGCCAGTTTTCAGCCCGTTTGGTTAATTTCCATGTTTCGCATCCGTAAGTCATGGCCAGTATTATGCAGCCGTTGTATAAGTTACGATCTAGGCACATTGGCAAGGTGCTCTTCAGAATGTCGCTGTTCATACCAAATGCTTCCCAATGTTTCTCGTTATGCGTCGTTTTATTTCGCAGTCATGGTCCTTCTCTAGCTGTATTACCTGACCTAGGTAGATGTATTCATCGACCTCTTCTAGAATCTCCCCTTCTATATGTATGACCTTTTTGGGAACTCTATCGTTAAACAATTCTGTCTTTGTTCTGTTCATCTTTAAGCCTACATTTATACTTTCCATATTTAGATCGGTTAGCATGTTTTGTAATTCGTATGATGCTTCCGACGTCATAGAAATGCCATCGGCAAATCTTAAGTTGCTTAACTATTCTCCATCTATGTTTATTCCCATTCCCTCCAAATCAGTTTTCCGAAAGATGCGCTCAAGGCTCGCTGTGAATAGTTTAGGTGATATTGTATCCCCTTGACTTACTCCTTTTGCTATCAGTATCTTGTTTCTATAGTTATGTAGTCTAATTATTGCTGTGCCATGTTCGTATCTGTTTGGGTAATGTGTATGTACTTTCCGTTTACGCCTTGTTCACGCATTGCGTTGAAGACTGCCGTGTGTCAAATTATTTCTCATAATCTACAAAAGGACAAACATAGTGGTCTGTTTTATTCTAAGGATGACTCTATTAGTTGGTTTATTGCGTGTAGGTGATCTATTGTTGGGTAGCCGATTCTGAAGCCTGCCTGGTCGCGTGGTTGGTTTTCATCTAGAGTTCCTGTTAATTTGTTTGTGAATATTTTATATATGTTTGGTAGTAGTGTAATCGGGCGACGTCGTGCTTATCTCCTTTCTCGTGGAGTAGGATTCCCTTTTTTGGTTTCTTTCTCAACTATAGGGTTTGAATTATTTTTTAAATATAAATTATGCGACCTGAATTTTTCTTCTTTTGTTTTTTTGTGTTACATGTATTTTCTAGAACGAATAAATTGGACGGCTTCAAGACGATATCAAATCGTCTGTCTTTACGGGCACATTTTAACAGAATACCAAAGAGAAAACATAAAACACCTATAGTCAAAGATATAACTGTGCTGTACAAAAGCCCGTAATGTAGCAAAGAACATGATTATTTGTTAGGTAATCGCTATCCAATCAGGCAATATTTCAGATTACACGCACTTTGCTAGATAGAATTGAAGAAAGATATTTCCTTTCAGACAGGTGAGCAAAGTGCTGATTACTTTCCTTTATGTATACTTTGTTAATAAGCAATATGAACTTAACGCTATCTACACACAAGTTTCCAATAGTGATTGTTTCTTTGGAGGAAAGGTTTCTAGACATCCGATATGTTTTTATAGTTTCCTCTTAGATAACACTCAATGTGAATCGAATTTTAACTTGACAATCTATATATCGACTTTTGGTAGTATTGCTTGCGTTTAATGTTCGCGTTTTAACTCGGGAACTCGGCCCTTGGAGTGAATTACGACCAGATATACACATTCATCACAAAATAACTTAACCGTAACGGTTAAGTTATTTTGTGATGAGTTTTATTAATACATTAATCATATTAAGAAGGTTTTTAAAAGTAGGTCCATCTCCGTCTCTCGAGTGAGAAATGAATTTTCTTTGTTTTGTTTAATACAATATTGATATTGAATTATTTTGTCTGAGACGATTTATTAACTGATAGATTGGCTGAGTGAATAGACACGCTTATAGATTTATTCATATCGGATACATCGGTATTCCATAGGTTCAGGCGCTGCTAACATAGGCATCTTGTTCTGGCTTAAGAATCAATAATATTTCTGTTGAATTCTGCTACACTTACCTGAGTTAATAAATATCTACACATACAAGCACATACACAAACATACCCGGCCCGGACACACACACACACACACACACACACACACACACACATTGACGGATTTGAAAATAAAACACACACTTTAAAGAGCATCTGCAAATCAGACGCTGTCTCCAAAACTCGCCGAACAATAGTGTGTTTGAATTTCACGGTGGTGTAGTCATGGCAAGTTCAGTTATACATGATCAGACACACAGGGTACATGCGTTCAAAGTTACTAACGGCACAGTATATTGGCACCCTTGAGAAAAAGAATGCACAGTGCTAAATGTTAAATAATAAAGTTGAAATAACAGTTGAACTATTATTTTAGGATCTTCCGAAAATTAACATGGCACGGTTTACAAGCTGACGTCACTGATTCAAATAATGACAAGCAACACGAATCACACGTGGCCGGTAAAGCAAAAAAGGATGTGCAGATTTCATATTTCTATCGGAATAATTACAATAGCCAAAAACAGTAACACGTCAGAAGTTGAAATAAAACACATCTGATTGATAGCTGTGCAATCGATTTCTTTCTTCCCACAGATATCAGCTGGCGATAAAATGCATAAGAAATGCACTACATAATGTAGCGATATAAAGATGTCTTCGGTTTGGAGACACTTCGTGGTTGTCGGAGATAGAGGACCTTGGTTGTGGAATAGCAACAAACACAGTATTTATGAGAAACTAATTTAGTTAGCGCCAGGTTATCGCGTTTACAAGACAACAATGTCCAATTGCTTTTCTTAGGCGCGTGAGCTATTCATGAGTTATGCGTGGAAGGCGAATCGAATGGCAAGTCCCGGGGAAGAATCGAAACCGTCTTGCTTTTGAGGCGATCTGCCCAAAGAAATCTGCTTACCGGCCGGGATACCGGATACTTATCGAGCTAAGCCACTCCCCTTTTCCCATTCGCTGATCTCTAGGGAAGAGGCACGTGACTGGGTTGGACACTCTCTCTGAATGACCAGCCATTCTCTTAATTATTTCAAAAGGGCACCAGGGGAAGAGGAAACATTGAGTGGGTTGGACCTTCCGCCTGAGTGACTAGCTGGTTCCTTAATTATTTCAAAAGGATCCACCGCCGGTGACTATGGGGTCTAATGACCCCCAGTCGAATTTTGATGGTGCCAGCCAAAATCAGCCAAAATCAGTCGACACGCATGTACACACGGCACCTGAAACTGGGGTCAAATATCAGCATCCACGCACACCCATATTTCGTCCCGCTAATAGTTCATTCCGCTACAATACCGTCGTTTCCCTCCCCCATGTTTCCGTTGATGGACTGTTCATCTTCGACATGGACTTGATGTGTTACTGAGACGGGTTTGCAGGCCACCGGTGAATACAAAAAAAATATACATCGCCGCAAAAAGGCACGCATGCACGCACTGCTATACACGTGGTAACGTTACACCGTCAGTCTACGGCCATCAGTAAACATCACATATAATATAGATATATGTTTGAGTAAACCATCTTTCAAACAGGACCACAACAGGAACCAATTTATAATAGCACGCGTAACCTCCAGGCTAACCACGATATGGCTGATGTGAACGGACAGCAAATCCCCTTCTATTGATAAAGTATCTTGGGTTATTCAAATATGTTTGGAAAGGTGTGCATATCCAAACGTGGAGAACGTGAACTGTGTCAGTCTGTGATTTAAGAAACATTACTTATATATATTGTCATGTTCATGACGGAAGCTCATTTAGAGGGACATACAAGCTGTTAATAGGCGATCAGGAACATTAAGAGAAACCAATCAATAAGAACAAAAAAGAGCAAAAGAACAATTCCTATGCAGAGATTTCTGAGAAATGAATTGTAGAAAAATCTTGTAAAATTGTCACAGCTTTACATTTCTTAACACCATACTTACCCTACCATCCTATCTTCACCCAGTACGGCAACCCCAACCCAAAAAATGAAAATGGTGGAAAAGGGACAGGTGAGGCTTCTTAATAGAGATTAATTTGTTGATCAATGAAAGTATTTATGATCAATCCTCTATAATTAATAAAAAAGCCACCATATTTGATAACACGGGTAGGAGCTGTTATTATAATCTTTAAGATTTGTTAGTCTTGTCCCTCTGCGTCTTCTCCATCTTCGTCTCGGAAATCATATCGCTTTTGTTACCTGTCCGATGCACCTAATTAATTCTATGAAGTGCAGAGTGAAATCTCCTCACACAGAAACAAAACATTGATAATATCACTGCATTGATGTATGAAAGGTCCACATCTGAATCTGATCAAAATAAATGTCCTCTTCCTCCTTGTGTTTTTTCTCTCACGGTTGGTTCGTCTCAAGATTTACAGATAACGACGGAAGAATAATTTGCTGTCAACATCATTTATTGCGTAAGAAACAATAGCGTTCTGATTCCGTTCTTTGATATGCAAATCCAATTAGGAAACTGAATTATTCACGTAAAATGGTTAATACTCAGTGTGCTCAATAATGTCATGTAGATTGCAGAAGTATAATACATTGATTTGACATGATTCTTTATTTTGTTATTGCATTATATTGTAATACTCTCACTACAGCTAATGAAAAAAGTATCCGATTCATGACAACATGTTTATTTTAACATCCTTATACAGCTTGGAAATTGACCAAAGATTTGTGATTTTTACATAACCTTTCAATATCCCATCTTGTTTCACTATTTCGTGGTTTCTGTATTTTTAATTTTTTGGTCCAATTTTGAAATTGTATAAGGATTATATACTAGTAATATTTCAACTAAATGGAGTATAGATCAAGTAACTTTAACAATCAAGTTAAATCATGTGTTCAAAATGACTTCCGTCTTCCCATAAACGGAGTTGACTCATCTTAGACATATATTGGCAAATTCTTCTTTTCAACTACTTCTGTTTTTCTTTTCTTATTCTGCCAATTCTGAATGCTTTTGGAAATGATTTTTGAAATTTGTTTTTTAATAAGCAGCTCTTTTTTTACTGATGAATTTTCCCTAACAAAATCACGTGTTATACAGTTAATTGGCGTACATTATCTGCTATAAATCTAAAGTTAAGCATTTCCGAAAAGTACAAAGAAATGAAAATTCAAATGCATATGCACGTTGAAGTATAACTATGTTAATACATTATTATGAAATAACGTGGAATGTGACATGGAGACACGCCAACCTTTGATCGCGCTCGCCGTCGCACGTTGTGTGTGCGCGCATGCGGGTTTGTCTGCCAACAGAAGAATTTCATTTTGAAATAATTAAAGGGCAGTCATGGGGCGGACCCACCCAACTTTCTTCTTCCCTAGCCATCAGAAAATGGGAAAAGGTCGTCCCACTCCTTGTACCAAAAGGGACGGGGCTTAGCAGATAGGTATTGGCTGGCACGGCTGGCACGGCTGGCACAGTTTCGGAATCGTCTTTCGGAAAAGTTTATTTTCTATGTGTTCAACATATTTGCGTAAAATCGAAATCATTGAGATTTGTTCTTTTTTCTGGTACTCTTGAATCTTTATCTGGAACAAGATTTAGCCCACACTTCAACACTTTCTTGAAAGAATAACAAATAGATTGTATTGATTGGAGATTATTTTGCCAACATATCTGACTTCTAAATATAAAGATGAGTTCTTGAGTCATTTTCAGAACCGTCTACCGACACTTTGTTTTTAATCTATTCAAAATATTTACAAACAATCTAAATCATCGTCATGTGTTTTTGTTTTCTGGTACTTTAATCCGGACACTTTATCTGAAACAAGATTTCCTCAACG